>JAPZEA010000022.1:26823901-26834879 GCA_029783685.1 Heniochus monoceros | reverse complement strand
GATGAAACAGACATAATACCCATGGCTCGACTTTGCAGTAATAACCTACAGAAACACACCTCCTTCATATTTTGTTATGAATCATATAATGAGGATTCATGTAGCATTTCGCACTAATTATTCCTTGACTGTAACTTACAGTATTCAGGTCAAGAAATCATATGAACAAAACAGGTAGGTGTTATTATGCAGTGACTCTACATAGTGTTGGATTTAATAAACGTACTAAAGCATCTCACCGTGCGATAAATGTGTTAAACACGTTGACATTGTTACAGAGAAGTCTGTTGTTATGTTCCCGCCTATTGATTTTCAGCAAAAGTCCTCTAAGGAATGTCAAAGCGTTACACTTTTCAGATAGAAAGAATATATTGATATGCTTGCCATGTGCTTGCAAGCATTTCCAGTTCACAGCAAGGAGAATCTTATCATGGTGTCTGACTTTGTCAACACTATTAAATTTAGAGGGAGTCAGAGATTAATAACTTCCACGTAAGGAGAAAATAGGAAGAGGCGCAGGCTTGGGAGTATACAGAAAGATTAATGAGTGTCAAAAACAATGAATTTTCCATTAGGTAGTAGAATGGCATACGTTACTCGTTTGGTCTTCCCAGTTTCCTCATCAGATAAGAGCCTGTTCAAGATCAACAAGAAATGACCTGTTTTTATAGATAAACATTTTGTCCTCTCTGCAGAGTTCAGATTAACACTGACCTATTTTTAAGTAAGAAATAGTACTTTTTTCCCCCTCCACCCTCAACTATGGATATTGTAATGAGCACAATGATCAGTATTTTTATTGAACGTTTGGCCTGGCCTGGTAAAAGAAATGCAAAGAAATGTGTTATTTATAAAACTGGCCTTGTGGAGGCTGGTTACTGAGTGAAAAATACAGATTGCAGGACAGTCTTTTAGCCTCATTTCCTAATACTGGAGACACCAAAATGTAAACACACACACACACACACACAGATAATTTTCTCTGCAAACATGTCATGATGGATGCCCAGCAGTTCTCAAATATCAGCAGCAGGGAAACACACACACAGCATTGATGAGCATGTTGAATACAGATGTAACTTTGAGCAACAGAAAGATGGTAGGAAGCCAAAAATGATCTTTGACAACAACAGAAACAAACGAGGTAGGACATTGTGAACAATGTCACCGGCACCTTCAGTTGGAAGGGAACAGCGGCCTGCTAGTTGTTAGACATTTCAATTAACAGACGGGATGTGTCAGCACACAATGCACTTGTACACCAGAGGTGGAAGAGACATAAATACAACAAGAGGAGCTTATTTCTCGAGGAGCGAAGAGGCGCTCTTGTCAGTCAACCTCCACATCCACAAGAAACAGCACACAGTGTGACCCCCAGTCAGTGCACGTTTGGTCAAGGCTTTTATAGAAAACCTCCAGTTCTGCCTCACCTGCAGCTCTGTCAGAAGCTTCATTCAGGGTGAACAAAAGAAATGTTAGCCCGCTTTTTGTGAGCGCATCATTGTAATTCATAGATTGGATGAAAATATTTATCATATGGCCAATTTGTTAAAAATCCAGGAATTTATTTCTCAGGAGGTGTCTCATGAAGTCTGCAGTGTTGCCATGATTTATTTTTTTGTGTGTACAAAGACAGAGACACAAACTTGTCGCCTTTGAGGTTGGTGGTTGATCCGTCTCGTCCTCGTGTTAACTGTGTTTTCTGTAGTCTTCCTCTGTGATGCCACACTCTAAAATGACCACCCTCCTCCTCCTCCTCTGTGTTTGACTATCCATGAAATCAAAGATACCCATAAAATTACTGAGTAGTGGCAACGACCCAATGTAAACAGTCAGTTAGTGATATATTCTCATTAAAAATGGCCAGAAACAAGCAATATTATAATCTTTCCTCCAGGGTAGCAGGTTAGCTGTTTCTTCTTGTGAGCAGAAGCCAAACTCTCAGTGTACCTCAGCTCTTTTGACAATGTTTTGCACATTAGAAAGCCATTAATTCTTCTATTTCAACAGTGTTTTTACCATCGCAGACATTGCGTAGCATATTAGATGGATGGTGGTAAGGATGGTGTCTGGAACTGTGCATTTTCTGTGGTGTATGCTGCTTTGTCTTATGTTGGGCACACAGCACTTAGCATTCATTGCTGATGTAGCAGTTTATACAATGAGTCCTTTTCAAAATCTGAGGCTTACCGGCAATGCTGCTGTTAATCTCTTCTAGTCTGAAGCCTTTGGTAGCAGTGTTCTGTCCTCATTACACCAAACTAAGTGTCTCTACCTGAAAGACAGCTAAGCACCTTCCTGAATGTAACCACTGGAGACAAACAATGTGCCTGTCTCTCGAGTGATGATGAAAGGAAATTGTTTACCAATCTGCCAAGCTACCATGAGTAGCGTGTAATTTGTACAGAAGGTGAAAGTTGAAAGCTACTGAGCAGAATTCTTCCCAGACGCTGTCAGACAGACAAGCCCATATGGAGAAAGCTTTGCAAATTTTGTCACGATTAACAACTTTACAGCACTTAATCGTTTGGATTATTTGCTGTATCTCATGATCCTTTAGCTTTATGTAACATTACATGGTGATAATAAGCAGTCTTGATCCAAAAATAATTGCCTATGGCACAGTAATCTTATACAAGTAAAGACAAGCTTGCAAATACGGAAGCACACGTGAGGAAATCGCATTTTAAACCGCATTTTGGTCATATGTTTCTAGCTTCTTTGATGATGCATGATGACAAAGTTTCATTTATCAGCTTCACTTGTAATAAATGGAACCAAATTGCAGACAGGTTTTGTCCTCAGAGTAGGAAGGTTCTTGGTTCCATGCTGTTTAGGTTAGGCTAAAAACTAAGAGAGGTACTTTTATCGTATCGATACTTTAAAATTACAATATCAGTGGTTTAAATTGGACTTGTTTAACCTGTTTGAGGCTGGTGTTCTATTAGCACAATAAATATCAGAACTGAAAAATAATTAGCAAAAAAATCCAAATATAAAACACATTGCTTTGTGGGTGTTAAAGAATTAAAGTGTTTAATTTAAAAGATGTGATATTTGTCTTCATGTTTTCCTTTTCTGACGTTTCACATGTCATGACAGGGTATGGTATAAATTAACTATACTACTCGTATTTGCATATTCACCACATTTCATCTTCTACTTCCTGTCACCATGGGTAGAGTAAATAATCATCATGCTATCAGTGTTACTCCATCATACTACTTATCTAACCTGCTGTTTCCTTGCTTTACCACATCATGCTATCAGTGGCTGGGACAAAAAGCAAAGCGAAAGGTGAGTTATTGCCTCCATTTTCTTGCTGCATGATTTATGTTGCACACAGTTCCCAATAAACAATGTTTGGATCGCCCTTTTATCTCCCCCACAAGCCCAGGAAGCATTAACATACGCTGCTCACTGCAAAGTGTTCTGGGCATTTTTTTAACCTTTCTTTCTCCAGGAGAGGTTTGCTGAACATGCTTCCTCTTTATGGAATCAGATGGATCTCAATATTAATGAATGCATGCAGAAGGATGCATAAATGTATTTCCTGATTTGTATATAAATGAGTCTCTCCACAAGAATATTTTTCAATGCACACAATAATATGTATCATTGTATATGAATATTAAGAAGTCCACATAAAAAAAGGTTCACGAATGTATTTATGATGCACATGCAAATATGTCTTATTTTAAATAAATGCAATAAAAAAAACACAAATACATACATGTAAAGGTGTTTGCAATTTTACTCAAAACCATATTTAGATGTTGTTACATTTATATACAGACTGTTGAACATGCATTTACAGTACAAACTGCTAGTCATGTGTGAATGTCACTGCATGTGCGTGGGTGTTTTGAGACTACCCCGCCACGGCTCGATTCACAAATACATTTTTTCCAGATCATCAGTTGTCTCCAGTCACATGAGCATAGATCCGAGAGAGGGTACGTCAAACAGCTGCTGGTGGTGCTTGCTAAGTTAGTGATGTGGCATTTAACACTAGCATTAGCTAACAAGTTAGCTTTATAAGGCCAATAGACAACCAAGGATCATTAGCTAGCAAGCAATCAGAAGTCAAACATATATAATCATGCATGACACGAGAATTATCACTTACGTGTGGAGAGCAGCTGCCAGGTGCCGTGATCAGGCTGACCTCATGGCAGCTGTTGGACCTTTGTCGTCTTTGTGTTCTAACTCATAACTGCAGGCTGCACAGATGTAACGCTGTGTGATCACATTAAAACACAGCCTCAAATCTATGCTCATGTGATTTTCTGAAAAGGAAGGAGACATCTGATTGGCTACAGATAATTCCCTTTTGAAAAAAAAATAAAATCCCTTTGTGAATCGAGCCGGCAGGCGAGTTTCAAACAACCCACACAGATGAAGTGAAGTCCACACATGACAGTTTGTTAAATACAGATTCAGCAGTTTGTATGTAAATGTAACAACACCCAAATATGTCTTTGATGAAAATTGCAAATACCTTTAAATACATAAATTTGTGTTTTTCTCTTACACATACTTAAAGCAGGAAGTGTCTGTGTGTGCATCAGAAATATATTTGTGAACATGATGTTTTTTAACGTCAACATACAGAATGTTTGTGGAATTATGCCGTAATTACTGTAAATGAGCGAGACCATGTTTGACATGATTGGTAGCCTCTGTCTCACACCAGCTGTTCTGTTGCTATCTGTTTTTGTTATTTTTGATTCCTGCAACAAACGGGACATTGAACTTTTTCGGATGGAAACACAGCATCTTCTTTCTGCTTTCTTCTGGAAGACAATTTCCCCTCATGCCGGAAAATACGTTGAGCCAATTTCCAGTGAAATTCGATCCACTAAGTACTTAATGATGATTAGCAAATCCAGGAAACTCAATTAGGTGTCTTTGTGGTGGGCATTCTTACTGAGTTTGGGATCATATTTTGTCTAGAGAACGGAAGGCACAACAGGGGACATAAAAAGGTTCAAAAAGCAGTGGGACAGGTGGAGGCCGACGGCCTTTTAAGTAATATCTCCTTTGTTTACAGTAATGACACTTGTTAGTGTTGAATGTCTTAATGCACCAGACTGAATGACACTACTGTTTCTCTCTCTCAGTATGGCCATCAAAGGCTACAAAATGCCCCTGGAGGCCAAAGACCTTTGGTCCCTGAACCAGCGCGACATCTCCAAGGTGATGGTTCCCAAACTCCTGAAAGAGTGGGAGAAGGAGCAGTGTAAAGCCAAAAGGTATGTTTGGAAAAGAAGAGGCGAGCCAAGCCGAGGAGCTATAATCCCCGTATTTGGCGTGATGTCAGGGAGTCTTGCAGAAGACCATTTCCTCACTCTGCAAAAAATACTGTCTCCTGCATCCCAGTATGTGCTGCAGCCATATATAATGCAAACATCAAACGCTTGTAGCCGCGCTGACCTCTCTCTCCCTGGGAGACCCCTTGTTCCCTCATAATACAGAAACCATTCCACACACAGACTGGTTCGAAACTCCACCATCTGAATTTCACCTTATCTCAAAGAACAAGCTCATCTCTATTTTACAGATGGGCGAGCGGTGCGGACTTATCTGGATCCGATCTCTGGCTTCACTCTTTAAAGATCCGAGAGAGAGGGAGCACAGATGGCGGAGGGGCAGTTCTTTACAATGCATCCTGTTTCAGGGAGGAAGGGGAGGAAGAAGAGAATATACTGCACCGTGAGAATGAACTTACAGTAGCTCCTTTCTTTGTTACTGTGATGAGTGTTTTAATGGAAGTACCTCATGTATTAGTACCAGGAATCCGGATACAAAGCCAATCAACTGGACATACATTCAATACATGATCATCTCAGGAAGTAATAATCATAATTGAATCATTTATTGCTTACTTTTGATTAATTATTTTCCTGGACAACATCAGAGGCCACTGAAAGGAAATCTATACATTTCTTTATAATATAATCAGAGAAAGCTAACACAATGGTCACACAGTACCACAGTGGCCTGCTCCTTAAAGGTCCAATGTGTTGGATTTAGGTGGATCAACTGGCAGAAATGGAATAGAATATTCAGGACTGTTTTCATTAGTCACCCGAGGATAAGACTCATGTTATTGTTTCCTTAGAATGAGCTCTTTACATCTACAGAGGAAGCAGGTCGTTTTCCACAGAGTCCGCCATGTTGCACCGCCATGTTTCTACAGTGGCCCAACACGGACAAATCAAACACTGGCTCCAGAGAGCGCCTTTCATGTTGATGGTGAGCTTTGCAGCCACCATAGGTTCTCCTACATGGTATTCAGTTGGCTGCAATCTGCAACCTCACCACTAGATGACACTAAATCCTACACACTGGTCCTTTAAAAACAGAAGGACAGAAAGCAGACAGACGTGATGAACAGAGGACATTAAATGTAGCTTCTTCTTCAAAACTCATCTTTACTTCTGCCTGTCATGCTTCGGTCCGGTTTGATTTTGGAAAAGCTACTCGTGAGATTTTTATGAACCTCGGTGGAAGGGTGTAGCGTGGGCCGATTACACTTTGGAGCAGATCTGGATCATGAGGGGGATACGCAAATGATTTTTCACTTTTATTAACTTCGCAAAATGGAATAATGGTATACATCTTACAACCAAGTAGACGGTAGTAAAGTTCAATTGTGATAAACGAGCCAATTGCAGAAATACGATGACTCCATGTCACATTCATGTGCACCAGCGATCCCCTGGGACAGCCTACACATGCAGTTGCTCAGTGGTACGACTGTAACTGCTTCTCTCTCAAACTAAAGTTAGGCTTTGGAATGTAAATACACACACATCATACAACTAATGATACTCTTACTCGCATTTAAATGTGAATTGTCTGCATTAAACTCCAGCAGAGATATTAAGGAAAAATGTTTGAACTTCATGCTTCATGAGAACAAGGAATAATACTGACCGTGAAGTTTGCGCTTGCAGATTTGCATATCACAGAAAGTGGACTATCGGCCTTGGTGGAGGTCTGCGCTCTCTGAGTAGCCTTCTAGTTTTGCAAAGTGTTTTATTTCAGGTCCTTGGATCAGTTTAGTCTTTTATCTGTTTGGATGTCAGTGGTTCTATCAGGGTATCGAGCACTCTGGGTAAAACTCTGACCGACTAGAGAAGGTGTTTATATGCATTAATCGACAATCATTTCCATAGTCGCACCGACTAATCAGCGGCAGTAATTGCTCCAGTGAGTGAAAACAGGATTCGGCTGGGCCATTGCCCAAAGGAAATTGTTGGCCTACACCACTGGCTGCGCCTAACCTGTGACCTCAGCTCCTAATCACCAATTATCATGCAGCCTTTTCTGCATATTGATGTAAAGCAAAGGGTGTTAGCGCCGAATGCTTATTAAACAGGCTGAAAACAAAAGTACAACATCAACAAAATTAAATGTCTGCTCCAGAGGACGTCTTCTAAATGCAAATGCACAGGAATCTCTTGAAGCGAGCCAGTGTGTTGGTTGAGGGCAGTTGAGGAGGGAGTTCCCTTAGATTTGTAGCTCTCCCCTATCACAACAATATCTTTTTACCACAGAGCTGCTGACATGATTCATGAGCCAGAGGACTTGATGTGGTGTTGGTGTGCCGGCCAGATGAAATCCCCTCAGTCCACTAATATAGGTTTCTGTGTTGGGGTGTACTTTACAAGTTACTGTAGCTAAGGAGCCATTTCACACTGCTGAGCTAGAAATAGGTCTTACTGTAGCTAAATCAACCCGGTCCACCCCTCCCCAACCCTTGTCACTGGAGACAGTGTTACACGGTACACACATAATTCTACACACACGTTCAATAAACACATACACACATCCCTCCTTTGTCTCTCTTTCCTCCTCTCTCTCCCTCTTCCTTCCTTCCCTTCATAACTACCTTCAGTAGCTCTCCCTCACTCCTTCTACTCCCCCTTTTTCCAAGTACCTCTCTTTCCCTTGCTCCTTCGCCTTCTCCTTCATTAAAATGGACTTCCTAAAGCCCCCATTCGTCTTGCTGACAGCTCCACTATCGATCGGACTGGAGAAAGGGATGCAGTTCCAGAGCTTTAAATGGCTCTCTGGCCGGCGTGGATGAAGGCTGGGCTGGACTGGGGCTGGAGGCGAAGAAGAAGAGGGAGTGCCAGGTTTAACTGGGAGGTCTGCTCCGAGTCTGGAGTCTGATGCATTTTTGGTCACCAGCGAATAACACCTAGATTGCCCTGATGGCAGGAATCCGAATTTACATGAAAATGTCTCACCCGCTCTGTAATAAAGGATTACTGAGATCAGATAATGAATTAATCATGCGCGTTGAAAGCCGGCACATTAACCAGCCTCTTCGGGCCACTTGCAGACTCTCCTGCAAATGAGAACTTTTCTGGGACCTCTCAAAACACTGGGAGGAAACGGAGGTGGGAGTGTTTCAGTTGGCTACACCGACATGCAATTCATTTCAATCAAAGCAATGTGAACTAACGTTCCGCTGGCTGACGCCTTTAAGCGGGCTCCATCCCTTATCGTCAGCCATTATTGAGGGAAGATGAGTTGGCACATTCCGTCTTCATCCCTCTCGCCGTGTGACATCAAATCCCTCTGCCAGGATTAATGATCGGACGTTTGATTTTCCTAATGATTAAAAGCTCTATGGCGTACTCGGTGTCCTGCGGTGCAGTGGAAACCCCAAGGAGCCGGTTGGCTTCCCTCCTCCCTCTGATGAGCACCATCTATGCGTCTATTGGTTGTCATCTATAATCATATTGTGCGCCACAACAGCGTATGAGAGAGCGAGAGACTCTCCTGTGACCATGTCACTGTTTATTTGTGATCTAATCTGTCCCTCTGTATTGCCATTGATTGGAACAGAAAGGGAGAGAAAGATAGACAAGGTGTAATATTCCAGACAAATTACTCAACTTCCCAACTGTGAGCAGTTCAATCTACGCAGGGCGCTGCAGTGTTTAGATTAAGGTCTTGTTAGAGTAGCATTAGCAGCGGGGCTTGTGATGCTTGTGTATTGACGCTTTAATCAGTAAATGTAGGAGCCTGTACAGCATTCAGCTCTGTGGAGTCAATCTGAAAATCCAAACCCCTGATGGCAAAGAATCCTTTAAAAGTGGATTGTGTCTGCTCTTTCTAAAGGCCACATAATAACGGTGACATGGTCTGAGGTTCTGTAAAATGGAGAAAGGAGAAGAAAGACGGGGACAGAGAGGAGAAAAATGAGATGAAGCGAGGGTAAAAGGAGGTGTGGAGGAGGAGTGCGATGGAAGGGAAGTAAAGAAAGGAAGCGGAGGTGATGTGGAAGGGCGGAGGGAAGGAGAAGTGGAGCATGGGGCACTAAGGAAGGAGAGAGGGAGGAGGTGGCGGAGAGGCAGAGAGCAGTAGTCGATATAACAGCAGTCATTCATCTCTCTGACAGCCTTCCAAATGCTCCACTGGGGGAGACACAAAGCTGCGTCACCTCGAATGCAGCAAACGCACACGCACGTTTGCATACATGTGCATACACACACGGAGGAAACACGTGTTTATGAACCTCGATTTTGCTGTGCATGCACACACAGAGCGCCATGTTCTGGGTCAACGGTATGTTGCAGGGCATACATACACCATTACACTGCAACCTGTACAAGCACAAATCATAGCCACAGGCATCAGACATTCACACACGCTTTCTCTCGCTCACACACACACACGCACGCACGTTTCTGCTGATTTGTTAAAATGATGTGCGTGTGCTGCAATAATCCAATCAGCAGCAGATCTCAAAGGCAATTCAAACGAACCTTTAAGGTAGAAAAGCATCTGCACACAAAAACGTCTCACAATCCTAAAATCTTCTTCTTAATCTTTCTTTGCAAACTGAAGTGTTCCAAGACAAACATGCACATGAACGGGGCATGACACATTCAGGTTCCACTGGAATATAGGAACACAGATGTGCGCTCCTATTAATACACACACACACACATACACACACACACACACACACACACACACACACACACACAAATCCTTGTTTCCCACTTCTGGTCATGGCCCATTGGCTGATGCTCGGCGTCCATCTCTCATGATTCATGGCTAAGCGAGCTGCTGTAGAGCAGTTCTGAACCACTGGGCCGAGGAGAGCCTGTGTGTCATTAAGGCACAGCGGGCTGGACATGCTGTTAGAGCCGCTGCACCACGGCGAGCTCTGAGCCTGCGTCCAGCACGACAGGAGGCGAGGAAGCAGGCACTTCTGTATGTGGTCACACTGCTCATAGTGGCTTTACTGGAAAAGTAATATCAACAGCTGAGTGCATTCACAGACTACCTGTCCTACGAAGTGTGCACAGCGAACAAGATATGTGTTGTCTTTTATTTAGTCGGACACCATCCTCCTCCTGCCCCCACCCAGCTTTTCAACTAAATTAGCCCCTCTAATCATCCCCAAATCCTCCGTCTTAATCAGCAAAGCAGTGGAGACTAAAGAAAAGAGACAGGAGTGCCAAGTTCCCCCCCTGCCATCCTCTATTAGCACGGGGCTTCAAGAAAGGCGGTGGAGGCACACGTCCATACACTAACGACTCCTTAATGATCCCCTCCTCTGCAAGAGTGCTGACAAACACTGACAAACCCTGACCCTGACAAGAGGAACACCCACACTTAGCCCTCTTCCTCACCCCATATTTAGAGGCTCATCTCTCAGCCCTCAGCCGCTCTACAGGGACGAGGGTCCAGACCAGCAGGATCCGCACAGCCCCCGAACTCGCAGCAAGATAAACAGCCATGATGAAATAGTCCGTGTCACTTTCAGAGTGAGGGGCAAAGTTTGAGTAAATTCCTTTGGGCAGATGGAGCGAGAGGGAGAGCGAGCATGGATAAACAAAGCCAGAGTTAAAGAAGAGAGAGTAGAACTGCGGAGTCTATGGAAAAAAAACATTGTTTGCATCCTTTTTACTTTTCCCTGATCGTGATTTCCATTTCAACTTGGGGT
>JAPZEA010000022.1:26777844-26789109 GCA_029783685.1 Heniochus monoceros | reverse complement strand
GCTCAGAAGAATGCAATTTATGCGTCTGTTTACTAACACAAGCACTTTGTTCTAAACACCAGGAGGGTCACGTTCATGCACCGAGTAAGTTTTAATTCCCCATAAAGGTAAATACTGTGTGAAAGTGTTCCCACACACTGGCACAGCATGATGGGAGCCGGTTCGAGTTTTCCAGACTGATCAAAGCGAGGAGGCTCTTCTGTTCCTGCGCTCACATGATGCGTGGGGCTTCACGGTTCGCGGCGCGCCGCACGCTGACGTCAGAGGAGCTCGACACACGGGGCAGAAGGGACTTGTAAAAACAACACGGCCATTACGTCAGCAGCCGCAGAGCAGACACGCTGAGGCACACGTGTTTACCTGAAGAGCTGCAGCATCGCACAACCGGAGGGACTCGTCTGTGCTCCGCCGCCTTCAAAAGCATTCCTGTCGACTTCAAAACGAAATCTGTAAAACTCTTTTTGTGCGAGGAACTGAGGAGACTGAACTTCAAGTGCAGCAAGGTCTGCGAGAGCACAACTAATAATTACAAGTTGTGAGATAAGAAGAGAGAACAAAGGGAACAAAATCCATCTTTGAGCGTGAAAGGCAGCTACCCCAGCAGCATCACCACCCACCACCCCCTCGGGCCTCCCTCTCAGACACATGTGTCATTAGCCATCCTTTCTCTCAGGCTTGATTGATGTTCCCTCTCCTCACACAGCCATGCGTCACTAATCATTTCATATGAGACTACGCGCGTTCTTGACTAACCATTAAGAAACCATTTATTGCCGAAGGACAGCATTAACTGGCTGACGTTGATTGGTGCTTTCATTTCAAGTTCTCCCTCATCAATGGCCGAGGAGCAGCGATGGTGTTAACGTGTGCTCTGTTTATTTGGCACATGAATGTAGAAATACCTCCATCTATTGCACTGGAGACGCTTTTGTCTGCTGCTGTTGGCTTTTTACTGCAGGGGAGGCTTTTCAGGTGCTCGACTCATATTAGCAGTCCGCCTCTGATGAATGCATTTTTCTCCTCGCTTTCGTTGTCCATACTGTTCGATGTTTGGTCAACTGGCAGGCGTAATGTGGACTCGCGCTGAGACAGTGCCCTCGCTTTCCGGTGGAGTTGCTGAATGTGCGCGAGAATGATAAGCCCAGACTAGGGGAATCCTGGGAAGGCTATGAGGCATTTTGTGAGTAATCTGACCCAGAGGGCAGGCTTAGGCCGAGCCATGTAGTAAAGGACAATGAGCCAGAGCAGTGGAGAAACTCATACACACAGCGGCTTCCCCCCAAATGACTTTAGACACGCTTCCGTCCGCAGAAACAGATTATGGCTGTTTATCCTCTTTTCATTCTGAATTTTTACATGTGTGAATTGGAGTCTTTGGCCTGATAATGGCAGTTCTCCACACCTCCCTCTCAGCTATCGGCGGTCCAGGCGCTCCAATGTGTACTTTTAAAAAAATCAATTGCTACAGCTGTGAGATGAGAGTGTAATACTGAATACATTTTGTGTTTCCCCCTCTAATCTTCTCCCTCAACATGTCAGACAAATTGTGCTGCCTCTGCCAAATCTAATAGAACTGCACCCCCCCTCCCCTCCACAATGTGTGCATACATACATACACACACACAAACTAGCCCAACACACACACACATACATGAGGGCAGGCGGGAAGTGGTGAGAAATGGAGATTGACAATGTGGCGAGCGGTAATCACAGCCAGGAGAGGATCAAATATGTATGAAAATACCGTGTTATAGAAAAAAAGAGTAGTCCTCCCACCCTGGAGGATAGACCACGCGTGTAATCTGCACGCTGTCTGTCCCCAGGCTGCTGCGTTGCTGCTCTTCAATCTCATTCACCCAGACCAGAATTATTTGTGTTTTTGTATTGAAAGATAACAACTGCCCACAATCCATTCAGGATTCAACCATTCAAAGCCCTGCTTCCCCCTGTGTCATGGTTAAGTCCCCTCTACCACCTCCCATCACATTTCCCAGTTGCTTATCGCCTCTCCCCTTGAAACGCCTGCACCTCCCTTTTCTGCAAAACTGCAATTCCACCACTATGGGTAATTTTATGCAGCGATTTATCACGCCACATCTCGTGACCACCTGTGGTGTGGAGATAGCATTCTTGGTACTATTTAGCTAATGCAATTACCAGACAGGGGGTCTCTGGTTCAGTCAGCATCTTAACACATAGCAGACTTCCACCTTATGACTGTGGAGGCTGCTCTTATAAGCGGCTCTGCTGTAGCCCAGACCACCGGAGCAAAAGCTCTGCAGACACAGACGTGGAGCTCGAGTGTCTCAGGCAGGATCAGGAGGGAAAGGGCTGAGGAAAATGAGCCATCATCAAAGCATGTGTGAAGGCTGCTCATGCTGCAGACGGCCCTGGAACGGCAGAGTGTCGCCATCTTTCTAATGACAGCCAATTTAATTGAAAATCCACTTCTTTGTCTGAGAGCAAACAATCCAGCGTAGAGGGGCTGGGGCACTATTCCCCAGCTCAGTAGTTAACAGTGAAATAGCAGAGAGAGGGAAGGAGCGAGGGAAGGAGAGAGGAAGAGGAGAGGGAGAGGAAGGCTGAAAGAGGGGAGAAAATAGCAACAGAGCAGGAGGAATAAAAAGTAAGCTAAGAGAAGGAAAGTAATAAAAGAGGGCACAGATATGGATAGAGGAAGGGGGGATTACAGATTGGACTGAGATAAAGAGGCAAAACGATGTGAGGGTGGGAGAAAGAAGGGCGAGAGATAGAGGGAAGGAGTGAAGAAAAGGGGGAGGGGAAGGGGAGCAGAGTAAAATCCAAGCTCAGCAGTCTTCCTCGGGCTCAATTTCCAGGACATGATTAGTTTGGAGTGATGACATGTAATGGGTGCAATAAAAAAAAGGCTGCTTCTCCTACTCTCAAAGAATCATTCTTCCCAAAATAGAAGCCTGCACTAAAGCTTAAAAACTCTGGGGACTAGTAGCCTTCATCTCTCCTTTTGTTCCACAACTGCCATGCTTGTAAACCACCACTAAAACAACCCACTAAGTATCTGTCAGTATCTCTGTGTCTTCACTGCAAAGCAGCCTTGGGTAGCTCCAGCCAAGTGGCTATCACTTCTTAATTCTTAACTTAAGAGCTGCTCTTAAAAACAGTGCTCACTGGCTGCTTTTGCCAGGAAATGATGGCCACTTGTTTTCACCCTGCAGCGGTCGTGTTGCTGCTGGTGGCACCAGCTTGGCGACGACCTCGTGCCTCCCATTTGCTCTTTTCTGCTCTGAGAGCTAGTTCGCATCGATTTGTGTGGATCCTGATGAGCAATAATCACAGTAGTCTGGCTCGTCTGACCTCTGCAAAACTCATTTGTTAGCATTTAGACAATAATAACAGAAGTTGTTATTGTAAAGGGCAGGTTTTAGAGCCAGCGTATCATTGCCTTCAACAGGGATACGGATAGCAGAGGTTTTTAAGGGGAAAAAAAGTAAAATGGAAAAACAGCGTTGTCACAACTTTTGGCTGAATTGTGCATCTGTAATGGTTAAAAATGTTGCCTTGAAAGCATGCTGTACATATTTTCAAGTGAAGAATGCAGGGCGAAGTACATATCTGAGAAACACAGAGAGAAAAAGAAAGATTTGGCCACTTCTGCAGGGAATGTGATGGTTGGTTGACACAAACACAAGCCTCGCCCAGCAAAACACTGCAACCAGCCCCCTGCGGAGAGCTCGGGACTGTGATAACCAAGCAAGAGAAGGGAGAACAAAGGGAAATGAAAAAGCATGAATATATCAGGAAGAAAGCTAATTGACTCCAAAACACTTGTAAGGGGTTTTGGGTTTGTGAGCTGCTCTCACACGCCCTCCCTCCTCTCACTGTGCCTGCATTCCTCAACTTCTAACCTCCTACTCTTCCTCTCCTTTTATGTTCCTGCCATATTCCCTTTTTTCACCTCTGCAGAGTAGCACCACAGCTCACTGTCTAATTTTTGCTGCCTGTTTTGATCTTCACACAAACGCACCTGTGCTACTGACCTCCTTAGCATTAGCCACACGTCCAGACAGACTGGACTCTGGCCCCACCCAGACCCCCTGCTGCTGCAGAGTCCCAGACAGGGTGTCCTGGCCTGGCTCTACCCCAGTGAGCAGCAACCTGGTCTCAGCCCCGCACACCAGATTGACTCCGTCTGTGTTAGAACCCTGGTGGCCAATGCAAATACAGTCCATCTGCTAATTCTAATCCATTCACCCTCCATTGATGCACAGGCACAGACGCATTTTCGTATGTGTGGCATAAACAAACTTCTGATGGATGAGATCACATCCTATCTGATGTAGCACAATACTGTAAATGTTATTAATTGATACCATCGCTGTTGTTGCAAAGCCTTTGTGTGTTCTATCACCTGATGATCAATAATGATAAAAATAAACGGCAAGCTGCTGTTGCAGAATCTCTAAACATATTCTCATCCTGCAGGGTTGACACACACACGTAGCAACATCCTCTGAGATAACAGCATCCACAGGAGTTAAACTGCATCACAGAGCAGACCTGTGCACACATGCAAGCACAGGTAGGCAAACATGGAACGCACATGCATGCGCTCAGCCACCACAGCAACTTGTATCCAGATCATACAAAAACATCCGCACATGCATGCACGCAGAGCCTTGAGGAAAAACATGAAAAGAGATCGACTTTAAGTGTAAACATGGAGAGGGAGGATCATGAGAACTCTGCAGTTTGGGGATGCTAGGAGATTAGCTGCGCTTAAACAGAGCAGATACATGTACTAAATATGCTGCAGAGTAGTTAAGCTAATCGCACACTTCCTGGGGATTAGCCCATATACTTGTGTTAGGGGAACCCTAGCAAGCCAACGCAGTAAACACATTAGTGGGCAGACAACAGTCACAAACAGGGGATGCACTGTAAACACTAAAACAAAAAAATAAAGAAAATGATCAGCTCTGCTTTTAGGATGCAGCAAATTAAAAGGAACGAGCCTCAGTGCAGTGTAGCCCACAGATATAGGCCAAATGTGTACTGTATGTGTGCACATGTACATGTTCATGTGTAAGTGTGCCCTTAATGTTTGCATCTTTTTGTGTTGGTGCTTAAGTGTATGCAAAATAGCTTACGCTGCATAAGCAAGTGTGTGAGAGAGAGTGTAGTCGGTCTGTGCCGAGCCCCTGACTTTGCACATCTCACGCATGCTGGATGAGTTCTTTCCCTATAATCTCATTTAAACCCCCTTCACACACCATAATTCAATTCTCTCTCCTAGACAATGACCATGTCATCTTAATCTGGCAGGTAGATTATACAGCATCCCACACAAGACTGCTAATGCTGAGGAAACGGCTCGGGCTATTGTAAGCTCCTTCAAGGTTGGATGGGCTGCTATAGATTGCTTTAGAGGATTGCTTCTGCCACTCATGTTTTCCACCACTGGTTTCTCGCCTTTAATCTGAAGAAGTCTTTTCCTTCTTTCTACCATTGGGGAATCCCACTCATGTTTTCTGTGGGTTTGATTGGTTAAACTTCAACAACCCCAATGACATGCTGCTCTGAATACTTTACTCTGCTCATCTGTTTCCTTACATGCCACACAGCTTCTGAATATTCATCAGCTCTCTTCAGCAACAGCCACCAACGTGTGGGCCCCTCATCACGGGAAGGCATCCTGTTGTAACCCTCCAACATTACACCATGGCACTGACCAAAAGGCAGACCTGTTGTAAACACTTGCAGGTGTTAAGGCGGGGAGCCGCGGCGAGCTGCTGGAGATATCGAGCTGGCAGAGCTCACATCTAGCTTACGAGCTACAGCTCCCACGAGAGGTAAGTGGGTAATTGAGCCAAAACAAAACCAGCTAATAATCTGTATTTCTACAAATCCTGCTTGATAGTGAATCGGATATAATTAGAAATTTTAATTACTGTCAGTAATCAGCCAGAACATTGAGATGCAATGGAGTGGCAGGTGTGAGCAAACTGGTTGTCTGGCTGTGAGGACCTGATGCCGCCCACATCAAGTCTCCCCAGCGTGCTCAATCGGATTAGAGCTAAACCATCCAGCCATAACAGGGCCTATAAGGCCTCCTTCATACCTTAACCACTTATCCTGCCTTGATCCACCCAGCAAGGTTCCCTAAACACTGGGCACAACATCCCTGTTTGCCTTGAGGGGTGCACGTGTGTGTGTGTGAATACATCTGTTCACATACGCTGCCTCTCCAGCTCTGCACAAATTCTGATGCACGTATAGTGTGTGCTGCAGTGCAAACAAAGGCAGATGCATGTACGCCGTCAAGCAAACATACACAAATCAGCGCCGCGTTTGTTGACGGTGAGAAAAAAAAGAAAAAAAAGAGTACAAATAAGCACAATCATGCTGAAAAGGTGGATGATTTCACTCGCCATTAACTTGTTTCTCACCACCGCTGATTATGCATAATTCACAAGCCAACCTGGCCTCTCTCACCTGAAGCACAGCCTCACTGCGGGCTGCAAAGGGACAGCCATCTCTCTTATTTCCTTTAACAATAAATGTTCATGCCTCCCCATATCCTCATTCCTCTCCCTGCTCTCCTCTTTCCCTCTACCTTCTCTTCCTCCCCTTGTCTAAGCAGGTCTGTTTTCTGCGTATACACTATGTGCCTCATACACCTTCTATACAAGCTGTTTTTTTCCTCATGAAGAAGGCTTTGTCTCGAGGATACTGAAAGATTCCTATTTTTGCATCGACATTCAGAGTTTTTAGGCTAACTTTTCCACTTCTGTTAGCTCACCTGAACTGAGGAAGGGGAATGTGTCCAGTCTCAGCTTGTCTCCTTCGGGCCCCGGTGCTGTGGTCCCTCGATCAAACAGGGACGTTCCCCTGCCGGAGTCTGGCAAACGGGGAAACAGGGACTGTATGGCCTGAGTGACAAAAAGGGGGACAACACAAGAGAGTGGAAAACATTAAAATTAGTTTGTGTACTTCCTAAACAGAGTGCACATATTCCTACACATCCGCCCATACGGTGTTGGTGTGTTATGCAGGGTGAAGTCATAAATTGACAGCAGCACCCTGCAGAGTGTGATGCAAACAGCGACAGAGTCGCAGCAAGGACAGGATAAAAAGGAGCGTCGTGGGACTCAGGGTAAAAAAGGGAGGCAGGAGGGCGCAGAGGCTCAGAGACTCAAAGGCAGGAAGAGTACAGAGTCAAGTGGAGACCAGCTATTAAGATAGTGGGCACAAAGGATAAATTACGAGGAGAGAGAAGGATTGTGGGCCAGTTTGTGTGGAGGGACACAGGACGAATAGGACTGAGATCTGAGAGAATCACATCCATTCAGGATATAGGGCAGCTGTGTGCGTGTGTCTGTGTGTGCATATTTTTTTTTCTGTGTAAAATACATGAAGGAGAAGGAGGCAAGGTAAAATAAATGGAACAGTCGAATCTCAGGAATCAAGGGGACAAAGGGGGGATTTTTTTCCCCTAGCAGGACTTTGGATCAATAGTATCTGTCACTTCGCAGCCCCAAGTTTGAAAGGCGAGACTGTACTCCCATGCTGCGAGATCTGCGTTGCTTAACAAACCGCATTAATGACCCGCCATTGATCTGATCTGACGCGACCCCTTTGCTTTCTATTTCTTTCATTTTCAATCGATTACAGATGGATACGCCATCGGAGACGGGGATGAGAGAAGGAGGGGATAATGTCTTCTTTTGTTTTAAGGACAAGTTAAAACCGTCCCCCCGCCACTGTCTCCTTCAGAGTCTGCGTCTCCTTATCCCATCTTAAGGATAGCGCAGACAAATGATGGATGATTGTCTCTTACTGTACTTTCAAGTTACGTGCACTTTCTAGGACATCAGTTGTTTAAAATAAAATTATCCGCACACTAAAAAAAACAGTTATATCCATAATGTAGTGTAGAAAATAAAACATTTAAATTGCTTTATTTTCTCTGAGTATCTCATCACTTTAATAGAGCCATAAGTAAAGTTAACATTATTTTTGAGCTAAATTAGGACATTTTTGTTCATGCTTACCTCTTGCTGTGTGTGTGTACAATTTATCTCCGTAAAAATTTTACAGTCTCTCAGGGCAAATAATAAGTATTCTATTACTATCACCATTAGAGAGTGAATAAAAGATAGACAGGATGAATACCACCCATTCCCTTGTAAAAAGCGAATGCACAGCAGGGGCCTGAGAAACAGAGCCGCAAAACCACTAGAGTGAAATGGATTTCAGTTACCTGAATTAAATCAGTATTAATAAAAAATTAAGGAGTAGAGCACTATGTCCTGCTATTTCTCCCTCTTTTTTATTTGTCCGGCTTTATCTTATAAATTTCCAGTGTATTATTTATTACACACTACAGAGACGCACCGTAAAATCGAGGAGTTAAATCGAATATGGTTATAATTTAGATTTCACTCTGCGTCAGTCTCTTCTCTCAAATGTGTCCGACTGTAAATTTCTGTTCATTTTCTATATGATTGACACTTCATTATCTGCATACTTATCTTACAGAATACATCCCTCTACCAGTCCCACCCTCTCCCAGTCCCTCCATCCTACCCTTCGTACCTCTGGGCTGCAGTCTGGTGCGGTGGAGCCCCCGTTGAAGTGGTTCTGGGCCAGAAAGAAGGGAGAGTTGGCCATGTCCAGGATGGGGTAGTTAACCAGCACGACCTTACTGAAGTTAAACTTGTAGGTGAAACGCTTCCCTTTGGTTTTGTGCAAAATGCGCTTGTTGTAGTAATACCTGCAAAGGAGGAGGGGAGGATATCGAAGGAGGGATGGAGTGAGGGAAAGGAAAAAGGAAGAGGAAAAGGAAAAGAGGAGGGAAGGATTAATATAATGCTCACATCAAGGTTTTTTGTTTCATCGCTAACAGAAAAGAATAAGTAAACAACCTCAGCGCTGTAGGGCGAGAGCTATGCTGATTTCCCACTGTTTTTATTCATCTCCTCCTTCCTCAAATCAATTCATGTCTGACTGCCTTGATTCAATACAACACGGTTCTTTAAAGGGAAATTTTATTCAGCTGTTAACAGACAAAAAGTCAAAAAGCCGAATCCCTTTGAGCCTCAGAGGCCCTTAACATACAGTGAACATTACAAGAAAAACAACAAAACAAAATAGTCCTTTCATCATCATCATGCACAAGACTATTTAGTAATTTTAAAAAATGTCTGTATATATATATATATATATATATATATATATATTTTCCTGAAATCCTGAAAAATATTGGGGTCTTAAAATGTGGTACCAAGCGTATTTCTACTAAGCAAACAAATTGATTTTATTCAGATAAACACTAATTTGTTGCAGTTAAAGTGAGACTGATTCACTACATTTTAGAATGGATGTGGTATCTAATGTGACTCATTAGACCCAGTCTGGATTCTGAAACATGATATCCAGCCCAGGTGATGTGTAAATGGTAAATGACACTGAGAAGCTGTCACTGTTTCCCACAGCAAAGCACATTTACAAAGAGGTGAGACAACAAGAGCAGTCTCCATGGTGACGACCTCAGGTGTCTCCCGCTTGGCATGTCATGCCAGTTTCCTGTGCCACCCACTGAGGTGTCACAATGTACAGTCTGCCAGGATGCCGGGTTGATCAGCAGTAAAGGCAAAACATGGAGCCATCTGGCTCAGGTAAAGGAGCAGAGTGCCCAGGTGGGGGTGCGCAGGGGGTGGGGGTGGCAGAGTGGGATGCTGCAAACTGAAAAACCTATGGGTGTGTTATCGCGAGATAGAAGTTTAAAGCTCAGACGCCATTTCTTTGACACTTAGAATTCTTTGCTTTAAACTGACCACGGTAAGTGCACCAAATACAGAATGCATTAGGCAACCTCAGCATTAAATACTGGTGAGCAACGCCTCATTATGCAGCCGCACTATATCAACAAACACAGCAGCATGTAAGTATCAGCATGTATCCACAGTGGCTGCGCCCAGTGCAATGATGTGTACGTGTTTTGCTTTGCGTGGCAATTGTGCCGTGGCCCTTAATTGAGCAATTAAGTGAGGCTAATTAAGAAGGCTAATTGTGGCCCCAGCCAATTCATAACAATTAGACTCTGACGACAGCCCCCATTAACAAGAGGCCAAAGGAAAGCAGAGGGAGGGGGGTGGGGTGGGGGAACAAGTCGGGGTAGTGTGTATTTGCATAAGAAAACTGTGTCTGTGGTTGGGGGGTGTAAACTGCTGAAGGTGTGGAGTGTGAGCAGTATTGTTCTAATCACCTTCGGTGAGTCCGAGCAGTTTGCCTGCTCTCCACTCTTAAGAAGAAGTCCAAGCAATTTCACACTGGGGCTTAATTTTGAAATCCCTATTGAATTTTTTATTTGGCAGCTCAATGGTGAACTTTCCATTAGGATGTCCACAGATAAGGAGAAATTGAGGGTATTGACGTTCCCCAGGAAAAGCCCCACCTTTATCTTTCCATTAAACCAACATGAAAAAGAGAGATGTAAGTGAGGATTCAGTCAAACAAGAGTAAACAATTTATGTAAACCGCTGTTTGATAAGCATCTTGATTTATCTGATACCAACATTGCTTGACATTCAACACATCGTGTACAAACACAAACCTCAGTGCCCTGCTCAGCTTGTCATAGTTCATGTGGGGTTTGCACTTCCTTATCCCCCACAGCCGAGCCACCTCGTCTGGATCCTTGATAACGAACTCTCCGTAGTCCCCCTGCCAGGCGATTACATCATGATACTCTTCTTTTCTGAGCAGCTCCAGGATGAAGTGCCACAGCTGGATCTGCCGGGACCCGGGGCTTGACTCAGGTTTGTAAGCCCAATCTGGGAAGGCGAACCCTGTTAATAGAAAGATAAAGAGAGTGGAGGGTTAGTGTGGGTCACAGAAGCATAATGAATCACTTGGATTATGATGATGTGAGGAGCACATGTTGTAAATTCAATAGAAAAAACCCCACATTTTTCATTCAAGACTGTATCTATTATCGAACACCTAAGTGACATATAACTCAAATGATCCCTGACAAATCTTGGTTTTGTAGTGTAATTCAGATGACTGAGAACTGCTTTCAAGTAAGGCAAAAGAAAAGACTAAGATATGATTGCAATTAGGAGTTGGTTGTTGTAGCCATTTCAAGTGAGTGGAGTCTATTCTATGAGAGAAAAGAGGATTAAAGATGTCTAGCCAAGTACAGATCACATACAACAGAGCAGCTTAGACAAGCAGAGTGTCCTCATTCATATTTTACATTGTACATAGCTGTCTTCACTACTG
>JAPZEA010000022.1:26678784-26692588 GCA_029783685.1 Heniochus monoceros | reverse complement strand
GCACAACTATTGTGCAGTGAAGTTACAGCTCTGGGAGTTAAATATAAACAATACACAACTCCTATTAACTGAGTTTAACTGAGTCTGCAGTATAACGCAGAAATAAACACAATTACTTCAGATTTTTGCTGATGCAACCATTTAATTTTTTTTTTTTCTGCTTCTCTAGTTGCAGATGGTTCCTTTTGAATATAGCACACAATGGAGCTGAAGGGACAGTGTGTCAGAGAGTGGAGATCCAGCTGGAACTGGCCTGGCCCAGCACTCGCTGCTTTGAAAAGGTGTCTGGTTTACAGGCCGCGGTGACGTAACCAGTCACCGCGAGGCCTCGCATGAAAAGCGTGTCCAAACGGAGGCAAAAAAAAAAGCTTCACAGGCATCATTCATCACCTTCAGCAGCCATTATCATGTAGCAGGCATGTCTGCCTCACCAAAACAACACCGCTGCATGCAAATGAGCTGCTTTTAGGGGGTTTTGCAATAGAAAACATCCATTTATGAAACATGTTTTTCCAACTAGCGTTTATCTGAGCAATACCTTAAAGAAAAATGAACTAAAACACAGAAAATGTACACGTAAAAGACAAACAATGAAACTGTTTGTACATGAAGACATTTCTTTATTGTGACACAGAAATCTCAAATGCCATCTGATTCTTTACATCTGTATAATCCATTTTAGATATGTTAAGTTTCTGATGTGCAGAGGTAAGACAGTAAAAGTTAAGTTAATGCAACCATAAATAATTGTAATAAATATCAAGTAAATGTACAGCACACATTTTTATCGCAACACCTCTTTGTATGGATATGTCCTTTTTATAACCTTATCTGCTCCCCCAGAGGAGCAGGAAGTAGAAGAGAGAGCGTCCCTGTTAGCAGCGGTATAATCACCCTTCAAAAGAACTGAACCGAAACTCGCAAGCAATTCAACAATCCAATATGCGTCAAATATCAATTCTGTTGTGTTTTTCAGTTCTATCCAAGTAAAATGGCGATTTTACTCACACAAGAAAACATGTTTCACCATGAGTAGAAGAATCCATCTGAGTACAAGACAAAGGTGATAAGATTACTGGTATTTCCAAAATTCATAAAAAATAACAACACAACAAACCGGATATCCAACAGACATCACCTAGTTTGCTCATTTTAGAATCTTTTCTTGGAAGAGTAGTGCAAACCAAAAACAAAAATTATAAGGTGAAGTGAATTAGCAATTAATAAAAACTGCCATCAAACATAATGTCAGTCTATTTACACTTTTTTTACGATTTCATTTTTACATAGCTAAACATTTGGTTATGGGTAAAATGAACAAAAAGAAAAAAAACCCAGCAGAATTCTGATCCTCTCTCATTAAAGAAAACTATGAAAAGGCAGAACTCAAGATAATCCGCCGCCCCTCCCCCAGTGTGTGTGTGTGTGTGTGTGTGTGTGTGTTGTGTAGATTGTGTATGTTGGGAGCGAGGGGGGGGGTGTTGCACATTCAGTAGCAGTAGCACACAAACAATGTGGGAGAGCAGATCATGAGAACATCATCTCCTTCCCATTTTCACGAAGCAACACAGGTTTCACCGTTCAAACCTGAGCTGCAGTAAATCAGAAGCTCTCCTATCGACCTGACCTACCGCGCCGCCAAAGCTACTCGGATATTCCAGAAATCAAAGAGCAATTTCATAAACTAATAGATTAATATGACTTTTTACACGACTTAAATACCTTCTCTTCGAGACTCGGATAAAATGTATTCAGTTTATATAGCCATAAGTTAGTTTGTCCATTAGCAGTTCATATTTAAACAGGCAGTAAACTACATAATATCCTGTACAGCACTTGTTCACATTTTCTGCCTGCTCATAGCTGACGTGGTCAAAAACAGGCAGCATCAAACGTTTCCTTTTTCTGGTAGTAGTCGTACCTCCGCCTCAAATGTAAGTCTATGAAAATCATTGAACACACAACCAGCATGCCCTCCAGAGAGAGGCTCCTACAGCAAAGGCATGTTTCAGACCATCACCCCCACAGAGGGGAGGCAGAGGGAGGCAGCTAGGTTAAGCATCAGGACAGTAACAGTTTGTTTCCTTCACAGATATGCCGTTCAGCGGCTCTGAGCAGAGCTTGTGTCGCTGAGACCGTGCGTTCAATACTTAAGTGTTAGCGCAGACAGTGGGTTCAGAAATCATGAACTGAACTCGCGACTGTAAAGTGCTGATCTGAAGTAATCCAACTAAGTTGTTAGCTTCACAGAACTCGACTGAACCTTGTTAAACCCTCTGTTAAAGGTGGGAGAAGGGAAAAGGAAAAAATAGCGTGTCACAGTTGTTTCACTTCAGCCACCGGTGTCGGTGCTAGTTCAGATTATCTTCCCTGAATTCCTCACAGAAATATGCAGCAAACATAATCATGTAATGGAGTATTTGTGTAAACTGTGATACACAAAGCAAGGATAAACATGCAAAGCAGTAACTGCTACTCAAAATCAAATTTAATTTATGGTTTTGTTGGAGCAGCAGAGCGTAGAGGACTGTGGTCTGTCTCAGAGGACGGCCAGGAGTGGGTCAGGGGGGCTGAGGGGGGGCTGGGGTCAAACTTAAAACCAGCGGGGTGGGGCGGGGGGGCTTCCAGGTGTATGTGCTTGGGAACATTGGGTTGTCAAGGCTTCTTAGCCGCTGAGAGGGTCCTCACGGTAGTGGATAGCGTATCGCAGTTTCTCCAGCATCACATCCAAAGAGGTGTACTGGGGCAGCTTCACCATGAACATGCAGGTCTCCACGCGGATGTAGCGCGAGTCTGGCTGACCTGAAGACAAGAGGGACAGGACGGAGTATTAGGACAAAATCACACAAAACGACTCTTACATAATGAGTCTTGTTATGCAGGTTTACCACTGGAGCTTTTCATGGAAGTGCAGAAGGCCAGTGAGTTGCTGTGAAGCGATAATGAGCTTGGTGATAAAAGTGAGTGTTCATCTTATCTGTGACAAAGCCGAGCACACTGTTTGTTTAAGCCTGTGATTTGAAATAGTGACACAGGAAACCAGGACAGATCCCACCTCTGTGAAAGATGTGAAGTTCACACATCAGAGTCAGTGTGTCCTCCGACATGAAACTGCTTCATGTCCTTTATACAAACCGATTCATTTACAAGCACCATCGAGCCATGTCAACATGTTCAAAGTCTGTCTAAGGTTGCAAGACAGGACGAGCCGCTGCGGTCATCACTATCAGTAGTTTCTGCACCAACAGCACTGAGAAGACGTCACACAGAGATAGTGATCCCGGCCCTGATGAAACCTCGTTAGCCATTACCTGCAGCTCCGTCAGGAGGGGCGATCTTCATGGGGTACGGGGGAACGTGGGCGGTGTCGGGCCCCCCGTCCTTACAGGGGCAGGTGAACGGTATGCGCTCCTGGTTGCAGGCGAACTTGATGAACTTGCAGAGCTCCTCTTGAGTGAACATCTCCAGGGCGGTCCAGAAGAACTCGATGTGCTGGTCTGTCTCCATCAGACCCACCTGATACATGGTGTGAGCCTACAGAGGGACAGAGCAGATTTGATTAATACTGATCTGCAGGAACATCAGGAGTTAACAGATCTGAAAGTCAAATCCGACAGGCTGTGTAATGTTGAAGCACCTTTATGACGTATCTCTCTAATTCCTATATCAACAGTAACTGATAAGGCAGAGGGACGTGCTACACTTGCAGCTGACAGTGACATGTGTGGGGGTGGGAAATACACTTGCTTTGCATTGCAGTATAAACAGATTTCAACAGGCACGTTCACACAAACACATTCATCACCTTCAGGAACTCCAGGTTGATGTAAGGCAGGCCGCAGGTGCGCAGCTCCATCTCGAGTGGGATGAGCATGGTGAGCAGCTGCAGGGTAATGATGGAGCCGAGGCCTGCACGCACCGCTGTCATACACTCCACGTTCTGCAGCTCCCTCAGACGAAGGCTCCTCACCGCCCGCGCATACACGTCCTTATTCTCCCAGCTCAACACACAAACAAGCACACGATATATAAACGAGGAAGACATCAGACTATACAGAGCTGGGTCTCATACGTAAATGTATGTAACTGTGACTACCTGACAGTGAGGCTGCGACCACCCGGACAAAGCTCCACCTCCTCGCCTGTCATAGTGACGTAGGTGAAGGTGCAGCAGGGCCGGCTGGGGGAGTCGGGGCTTTCTCCCGAGTGGTGCTGGGAGGAGATCTCAGCACACAGGGCCTCCAGCTCCGTCTCATCACTCACCTGCAGGGTCACAGAACAGAGGTCATGTTAAGGCCATGAGAAACAGATACAGACCTGAGATACACACTGCTGGTTACTTACATTTTCAAACTTCTTGACATAGTTGTGGGTGAGCACATCAGCTTCCTGCAAGTCCTGCTCCGGGTCGAGGGACTCGCCCACCAGACCCTTCCAAAAGGAGCCCAGGAGGTCCAAAGGAAGCGGCACATCTGCGCGGATGGCTATCCCCAGAAGCTGACCAAAGAAGTGCAACAACTGCTCCTCTGCATAGCTGATAGGGCAGGGTGTCAGGATGTACTTCCCCTGAGGAGAGCAACAAAACGGCAATGATTCATATTACACCACCTGTGATTAACTCTGTTGTGCCAGATATGATTTTTAGAGCCAATCCGGACTCAGATAAGTATGCCTCGCTGGGAAGAACAAGTGTCAAAAACAGGACATAGTGAGAGCGTGTCAGATAGTGAAAAACCTCACCTTGTTACGGTTGGCTGCAGCACTGGGGCAGGGGAGCAGCAGGGAGAGAGCAGAACTCTGTAACTCCTTACACACCTGCCATAAGAAATGTCTGAAGGAGCCACCTGGAGACAGATTCAACAAAGCTACAGTTAGCTTTGGAAAAAATACATCCTGACAAGTAAAAGACTGCAAGGCAGCACAGAAAAAGAGGTGAAGGAGAGAGTCTAACTTGTGCCGTGAACTTCCTCTCCAGTGAAGCGGATGTTAAAGGCGTAGGTCGGGTCGCCTCCACTGGCCAGTTTCACACACAGCTGAGACGACGGCACGGACGACAGCTGGCGGGCAGCCTGGCAGAAATACGTGTTCTCTGATGACCTGATCTCACCTGAGGGCCAAATTCCACAAATACAGAAAGAGCGTGTGAAAGATCCAGTAAAGGACAGATTTATTTCAAATATGTTAAAAAAAAATAAAACAACAAAACAAGAATAACCAATAAAATTAAAAGTAAACATATACAAAAAATTAAATTAACAACATAAATATTACATATTGAAATGTAGTACGGAGAAGTCAAACACTTCCATCCACAGTCTATGTTCATTATAAATAGTCCAACTATACACCCCAGTGTCCATCCTACACAACTTAGATAATTACCTCTACGTTCATCCTCTTTAGTCATAAAAGCATTTGTTTAGATTGTCGAAGAAATTATTGTAAAGGTCAAATTTTCTTCAAATTCAGACGTATTATGTTGTGTGTATTTGAAAGTTTTGAGATTCAAACCATCACCTTCCAGAACTCTGCAGCTGCCAACAAACATGTGAACAAGTGAAACAAATGCATACCTCCCACAATCTCAAGAGGGTCCAGTGTAATCTCTGGGGCAGCGTGGTCAGCGGTCCGCTGCACTGTAGCGTTCAGCACTCTGTTCATCACAGTGACCTTCGTGTCATAGAAGATCAGACCTGTAACCAGCACAGACAGAAGATGAGGTGACGAGTGTAAGAAATAAGACCTGATCAGATTCACTGACACAGTCACGGTTGGCTTTGTACCATTGACCTGGATATGGATCTGGATATGTGCTGCTCACCTTTGGCCTCACATAGCAGCGCTGCTATGCTGTTCTGATAGGTCTGCGTCTGTCTCAGCTCCACTAGCGGCAGGAAGAAACTCTCCAGGGTGTTGTTGAGGGACTGCAGCAGGGCAAAGCGCAGACGCAGGCTCTCCACGGGAACACCTGAAAACACACACAAAAAGTTTCATATACCAGACGACAAAACAACCAGGCAAGTGTGACGGGCAGCATGTAGCAACTGCATGTTACATTACAGATGACAACATGTGCACTGGATTCAAACAATATTACTGAAAGAGGAAGAAGAAAACAATAGTGTTTTGGCCTTTTTGACCCTCTTTACTGCACAGACAGTAACAAAGGAGCGGTTTACTCACTGAGCAGACAGGCCACACGAGGATCAGCGGTATCACTGGGGTCCAGGTACACTTCATGGGGGTGTAGTCTCACTGGTGTGATAGCCAGGTGACGGCAGAGCCTGTTGATGTACTGGACCAACGCCACGTCCATTTCCAAGCTCCACTTCCTGCAGGCCTTCTGGGCGTGACGAGTGTCTATACAGGTGCACCTGAGTAGAGGACAGCTGCTGTTGAACAGAGACCTCCCATAATATTCTGTGATCAATGCTCACCTCTGATCATTACCACAGATCTAGTATGGCTAGAATATTTGTTTAACTACAATTACAATACATAACTCTATGACATACATACATACAACCTTAAAAATAAGTGTGGAGGTTTAAAAAAAGCTATACAGCCATCAAACTGCTAATGTTTGTTAAATGTTTCTTTTTTATTATACTGGAGTTACACACACACACAACACAGGGCAACATTGTGTGAACCATCAGATTCACTCTCAGCAGACACGAGTCATACCATCATCTAATAACACTAAATAAAGTAATGGTTTACTGAAACTCGCTACTATAGTATTTGAAACTGTTCCATTTGCGTACATAATTATTAGGTCTGATAAATCAAAAATCAGAGAAAATGTCCAGAGTTCAGTGATAGATTGGTGAGTTCCTGTATGATGCGGTCTGTTTTATGAAGTACAGCAAAATAAGTAGATGTCATGCTGCACTGCAATTAGATGAGCAGTGTGAAAATGAAGGACATTAATTGGAAACTGCACCCTATGCTTTGAAAATTTGATAAAACAGAAGTGACATGTTAATTTAGAATAATTCTAATAACTTGATTTAATGAAGGCTTGAAGAGAACACATCTTGTCACATCAGAGCAACATGTTCAGTTCCTGAGAGCTTGTGTATGTGACAGTATTAGAGTGACACCAGTCTGCGTGCTGGTTAGTGGGATATGAGCCCCGAGTCTCACCTTTCAAAGTGAAGATCGTATCCACAAGCCAAAATCGCCCTCCAGACGCTACGGATGTCCTGCTTGGCACGGTCAACAGCAAATTTATGGAAGCCTTCCAGTGTCAGGTACTTCTCCTCTGGAACTGGAGAAAACATGAGCGGTATGTGAGACAGTTACCAAACAGGACTCACAGTAGAGCCACAAGTTACCAGAGTGCAAAGACATATCCTCGGATCACTAACTTTGTCTGGATAACAGTAACAAGATACAGAGACTCATTTCCAGTTCTATAAATACAAACAGGAAATCGACACTTTTCTGTCAGGGGTTTCATTAACTAATTGTTTCAATATTAAACCTAAATTTAAGCAAGAAGAACAGAGCACCGTCATTTTTCCACACAAATGTAACTGTACTGATTTTGCCTTTGTCCGGGACTTTAAACCATCAATCAACTAATGTATTCAGTCATGTGTTTAGTCAAACCGTGTCTGCAGTCACTGCTGACCTTCAGTTTTCTTAGCTGGAGATTTCTCCACATCCTTCTAATCAGGTCTGGATTTCTCAGGAGATTTTGGCTTTAGAACTGTCTTCTTCTCACTCAGTGCAGTCCTGGCAGAGGCAACAGACCAGTGAATTTAAGTTAATTGGTGTCAAAGTGTAAATGTACCTAAACATGTGCTTGCACAGGCAGTGTTGTGCGAGAACTTACCTGACGCTGTTGAGCACAGACTTCTCCTTGGTGGGAGGTTTGGTGATGGGCCTCTTGGTGCTCACAACATTGCCTTGGTGCTGCTCTTTTCCTGCTTTGCTGTACTTGTTCTTATTGGGCTTGGGAGTGCCGTACTTTCTTAGAATCTGATACAAACAAATCATTTTGACACACATGAATGCACAGTATAAAGAGTTCACAAGTCATTTGTGGTGGTGATCCAAGAGGGAAGTAGGGGGAGTTTCAACATGTAACAAGAAACATGAAAATTGACTGAAAATCAGGATCATTGAACGAAACAGTGAATGCAGTTAAATCACTGCACTCAACATCCCCTGCTAATGCCTTACATACCTGAGTGAGCTGGTCCTCCAGTACTTTCTTTGGAGGCCTAACGTTGGTGAAGAAAGTATGCAGTAGGTTTCCAGGAGTCTGAGCGTTGATCTGCTCCTTGCTGAGGTAAATGTCAGACACTTTCACAGGCTTTGCCGGTGTGAGGCTGAGCATCTGCTCTGAGTGCACACAGCTCTTAAAGATATCTGTGAGGACATCTCGAGCTCCAGGTACAAGCTTGTCACCTTGAAACATGGAGAGATAAGATTTCATACTCGCAGAACTAACGTCATCATGTAAAAGCGGAAAATATCAAACCAGTCAAACACCAACCTCTGACTGACTTGTCCAGGAAGTAGTCTTCGAGAGCGGAGCTTCCTTGTGTGTCAAACAGGCTTTGATTAACACTGGAGGCTGTCAGGATCTCCTCATTGGTCAACTCCATCAGCTCCTCTTCACCTTCCAGACTGGATAAGCCAATCAGGTCACTGCTGTTGAAAAGACTGGCACGGATTTTTTCCACTTTGGCCCGAGAACGAACCTATAATTACAGACAAGCGTTTTTCCTCAGAACAAAACCAAATCAACAGCGCAGATCTATGATGGTGCTCTCGATCAACCCACCTCAATGACAGCGTAACCCTTGATGGGCCTGGCCATGACTGCATTGCTCTCCAGTGAGGTGACTGTGTGCACGGAGCCTCCATCTGACACCGACGGTGTTTCTGCACTGTCGAGAGGCTCCCCCAAGCTGCCGAGACTCCCCAGGCTTCCTGTGCTACACAGGGAGGTATCCAGACTCTCCTGACTAGAAACAGTCTGGGGGTCTTGGGGGCCCTGCTGGGGATACGTAACAGCCGAAGCTGCAGCAGCAGGTGTGAGAGGTGGAACAGCTGACAGCTCCTGGTCGACAGAAAGTTCACTGGCAGTGCGGGAGACTCCCTGAGAGGAGCTGCAGATTGAAGTCTGGCTGGTAGAAGCTGAAGCGCTCACACTCATAGCTGGAGTCACGCTGCTGGAGCTGTCGGGACTCTCAGGACCTCCGCTGTTGGGGAAGTGGCGCTCAGGTTCAGGGCCCGCTTTGCCATCCTGAGGGCTGGCAACCCCAGCTCCAGCTTTTGGCTTCTTGGGGTCCTCTTCCTGCAGAGGGATGAAGACTTCATCTTTGAAGAGCCCTCCATGTGCGTTGCAAGCCCTGCGGATAGCGTTTCGAACCACGGCCTCCTCCAGGTGCGTGGGGATACCTGAGAGCACCAGCAGGCGACTGTGGGCAGTGGGGCCAACCAAGGCCTGGCAGGCATCTGTCACTGCATCACTGGTCACACTTAAGCCCTGCGGGTCCTTGTTGGCGAGATGTCGCAGGATCATCAGGAGAGTGAGGCAGCGGTGGAACCACAGCATGTCCTCCGGTTTACTGCCCGCCATGTTCAGCAGGGCGCTGTCACTCTCTGACAACCGCGCACCTCCGCTTCCCCGTTTCCCAGAAACCGCTGCTGCCACTGCAGCCGCTGCTCTCTCACGCTTCATCTTCACCTTCTTACGTTTGGATAGCAGACTGGGGCTCTGTGGCGTCTGGCCCGGGGACGATGATGAAGATGAAGAAGAGTCACTAAGGTTAGGGGCGCTGGTGGAGGACAGAGCTCCCACTGAAGAGCCGCCAACGTTTAGGGGAAGTGTCACCTCTGCAACAGCCAGACACACCTCCATCAGAGCGTGGAAGTAGGTGGAGAACCGGCTCTGCTCCGCCCCCAGAGCCAACGCAATGCCTCCAGATGAAGACCCCCCTGCTCCAGCCCCCCCTGCAGTCCATCCCTGAGTCTCCCGGTCATACAGCTTTCGGAGTTCTGTTTGCAGGGCCATGAGCACTGCGAGGCAGGGGTTAAGCAGCAGAGCAATGGAGCTGGAGAGACCAGCAGGGCTCTTGCGCTGCTCCAAGTGGTGGATCTTCCGTAAAAGCTCCGCCAGCAAGTGAAAGATGAGCTCTTTGATGGAGGCAGCCAGATCAGTGGTCCAAAGCAAACCACCTAAAACAAGAAGAACAATGACAGAAAAAAACTAAAAACACTGAAAGCTGGGATTTTGGGAAAACTATACTAATGTTTGGTATGATTTATCTTGCAGGCTGTCAAAGTTCTTCTATGATTTATGGAGCTAGTAGTGAAGAATAATGTATGTGTAGGTTTATCTACCTCATAAACTGACATTTTATGACCTTGTAAATGCTGTATATGGTTCTTTCAGAGTGGTGTGCAGCTTTGAAAATATGAAAAATGTGAAATCCCACACTGAAAGAGGTAATACATCTCTATGACTTTCCTTCTTAGCCTTACAGCAAGCATAAGCATTAAATAATATCTAAAGATAATAAAACAAAGTCAGGACCAAAATGTCAAATAGAATATTAAACAAATAATTTAGGTTTAACAGGAAAAATCCACTTTTGTGCTTGTTGGATGATTGTGGAGAAGGATTTTATGACAGCATGAATCAGGCTCATCTGACTGTTGTTCAACCTACCCAGCAGTTCTACCACCTGCAGCAACACAGACGATGGCACTGTGTCCAGCTCGTCCTCTGATCGCTCATTGCTTTCCCCCAGCTTCCACGTCAACAGCTGTTCTGCAAATGCCATGGCCAGAGGAAACTCCAGCGGCAAGGAGTGCAGCACCAGTACAGCACCAGGAGGGGGCGACACCCCTACAATCAAAACAAAGGGATATTTAGTTCCATTTTATCCTCTATCAGACGTCCTTTTTCTGAAAAGTTCCAGCAGTGTGTATGAATTTACTTTTGGGAGTTAGATACGCACCCAGTTTGATGTGAACCTTATCAGTGGGTATGATAACGGAGGGATATTGGTTGGTGGTGGGAGGGGGAGTAAGGCCTGTGTTGGTAGGTGAGGCATCCAGTGGATAGCACACTGCCTCCATCAGATTTAGCTGTCCATTTCTACGCACTTTGTGACCCAGGCCGTACACCATGACTCGAGCCCAGGGAGCCTTGTAAAGGCTGGAGCTAAAGGAGAGGGAAAGACAGGAGTGAATTTTAAACATCTAACAGGAAACGGATGGCAAGAAATTTTAGTTCATTACAAACTGCTAAAGTTGGGCACTTCCGAGGAACTCACTCTTTGCGGCAGCCTAGCTGGCTCTCCTTGCAGGATACGATCACAAATGCAGCGCCTGGAAAGCTGACATCCATGCTAACCTTTGACTCAGTCACAGGAAACTCCTCGGATGTAAACTGCTCTGGTGCATTCTGTCAAAGTAAACAGAATTACAAGAGACGATTAGCAACTTTACAACCTGGGCTGGTATCCAGAGAGAAGTTTACAGAGTCAAGCACTGATTGGCAGAGCTGACCTGCAGGAAGCAGCAGATCTGCTTCGTGAGCTCAAGCAGGCTTTCCTCTCCTTGATGCAAGGCACGGGTGATGGCCACTGTCAGCCACTCCCGGATGGGCTGAGCATTGCCCTGGTAGAACAGTTCAGAGGGAGAGAAGCTTTGGCCCTGGAGGTTGTGAAGCACCGACTGGGCCAGTAGGATAGAACGAGAACTAATAGTGCCATCTGCAGGAAGAACAACATCAGAGCAATCAGCACACAAACACAAAGGGCCATTTACACTGAGATCCAGTTATTCACAACAACCGCTAACACTCACCAGGGAGGGGTGGAGCCAGCAGCTGATTAGACAGCAGCTGCAGGTGTTCTAAGGTGATGTCACGGATTGCAGGTATGTGGAAGAGACGAGTGAAGGTGTGGGGATTCTTGGGGGCGAAGATGTTGAGCAAAGCCATACGGCAGTATAACCGAGCCAGTGCACTCTCGCAGCGAAGCAGCTCCCTACACAAAAGCAGTGAAGCACATTTCATTTTGAGCACAGCTGTAAGACGCATTCACATTATGCACATCCCCATTAGGTTCATACACTACCTGTGAATCTGAATGTTGCTACTGTCTAATGAGACTAAACCATTAGCCGCAGTGCGTCGAGATCCTGCAGGCGGGCGCTCCAGCATCTCAATGGGGTACCAGTATCTCACCAGCACCCCCTCACTGCGCAGGTAGGTCTCCACCTGCACCAGCTCATTCACCTGGATGAGTTGATGGTGACAAAGACAGATAAATATTTGAGGCCTGGCTAACAGATATGTTTCACATGTTTTGTAAATGTGGGTTTTGATGAAGAAAACTAATATTGTATGAGCTAAGGGAGAAGGTGTTTAATTAGTGTAAATGTAACTGGGCAAACCTAAGTTGTGTATTTATTGTGAAATTAAATGGGTATTTATTGAAATTTGTTCTTTTTAATTTACAGGGTTTATGGGTAGATAAGATGCTTTAGAAGAAGAGTGAGTGTAATTTACTTTAACTGTTCTTTGTACTGGATATTTTGTCATCTTTTATTTAATGACAAGGATATGACTGAGATGATGGATATAAATGATTTACCATGACTGAAATGGTTGTTTGGACAAGAGACATTTAAAGTGACTTCTTATTTAAGGACTGCATGGGAGCTCAGGAACAGAACCTTGTGTCAGTGATGAGTATAATAATCATTCATTCACGTTTCGAGATATTTTTTTCTTTTGTTGGAATGACTATTTGAATTAATATGTGACCATCCTGCTGGAAGTTATTTCTTTGTGGGAGGGAGTCTGTGTGTTGTTACTGTTCGGTGTCTCAAGTGAGACATTAAATAAAATTTAATTAATTCACACTCAAACCAGGCAGAGTTTATTGTTTACATCTCCATTAATGGCACAAATCACTGAAGCATCAAGTTTCGTACTTACAGAGTCCACATCCAGCACTACGCCATGCAAGCCAAAGGTCTTCAACATGCCCCGGATAGCAAACTTGGGCAGGGCCGTCCCTCCCGTCGTGCTGTTGGTATTGTTGCTGTCCGGACAGCGGATGACCACAGTCAGGCCTGTGTTGAATCAGCAAATTATCACACAGGTCAAATATTTTACAGAAGCCGAGTGATGAGTTTAATGTGCAGAGTACAATATATCAAAGCAACAATTTTAATACTGTACTTCTTTACAATGTACTGTGAAGTTGGCTCATTTTAACTTTAAGTGTGTACTATTTATGAGTAATGTAGGTGAATGTCACCTTTGCGAACTTTGTCAATAGTGAACTTGTTGGCCTCGTCCTTGATATCCTCGATGGTTGGCAGGTAGAGGTCCCGAGGAATGCCGCCGTTCTCTTCGTACAGGAACTCCACTGTCTGTCTTGCAATGTCAACCATACCTGTTGTCGACAAAATACAACATGGAGATAAACAGTGTCAAAGCTGTCCTCGTTTAACCGTTATTAACCAAATGTGTGCACATATTCAAAGCTTAATATTAACATAAAATACACACCGGCTCAGAAGAGGTATGGTTAATTTAATTAACTCTGACATCAAGCTTATGCTTTAAAGTCATCCACAGTCAGTAGGTTTTCTCAGTTAATTTCACGTCAGATTTAACTGCAGCACTATACTTACTCCACACTGTTCTGATTTGTTAATGGATAATAAAATTATATTTACAACCCTCCTTGTATGTTGCATGAGTGCACATGAATTATTAGCAATAACGCAGAAAGTATTTTTACAGTAGACGAGTGAT
>JAPZEA010000022.1:26631176-26642830 GCA_029783685.1 Heniochus monoceros | reverse complement strand
CCGGACTCGAGCTGAGGCAGGAGATACCTGACCACATCACATGTTGGGCTTTTGACAAAATGAGTGATGATAAGGCGAGAAGAAGGTGTAGAAGGCACCTGTTTTGCATCTCAACGTAAAATGGGTGCAAGCCGGCGTAAACGGCGTCTGTGCTTTAGGGAAGCATGTGCGTCTCCGGTGTAAACGGTTGTTATTGGTCTGCCTGTACGGAGGCTCGTCAGAAATACGACACTCCTCACTTTGGCGGGTTTGTGGGTGTGTGTGGTCTGACTCATCAGGGCTCAGTTTATGCATTTATCGGTGTTTTAAATCTATATATCCCAAGTTCAAACAAAATCATGCATATCTGATCATGTGCATCAATCAACCTGTAAGGAAATTAGGCAAACCGACGAAGATTTAAGACGACAGCTGCAGAGCTGTTTGAACCTGCAGAACTTTGCTGCAAGTGAATGCCAAACACGCGTGCAAAGGTGTGGCGAAATATAATGAAACTGAATGAGCTGACTGAAGATAATGATTGGTTTCAAACTCACAGCGGTTATAAATGAGATTTTACGTGGAATAGTCACATTAATAACAGTATAACATTCAAGCATTCGTCAGGTTATTTTTAATATAATTATCTGTCAAACGTATTTCTATTTCCTTTTCCTCTTCATCACCTTGACTCTTAATAAGTCCTTACAGACACGGAGCTTGTCAGTTTTCAATAGATTTTATTGATCTGTGTAAACTCTCTGCAAAATCTTTACATGCAAAGTTATATGCAAACATACATCTTTCCAGTGCATGCACTATCTATGTACAAATACAGAGATGAACCAAAAACATTCCACTGAACTGGCAGAATGGAGGAGACAGCTGTGGGTTTAGCTCAGACAGAAGCCCGTTTTTTAAAAAATAACTATCGATTATAGTTTATGTTGATCATCATGATGATAAGAGTAGCTGAAGTAGCACAACGTAGGACAGTGTGTGATGCTACCGGTGGGTGTTTGGAGAGTGGCTGTGCAGAGAAAACAAGACACTGGAGAGATTTGAACGTGTATGTACAGAAAGTCTCGCTCAAAGAATGAGATTCACCTCGATGTCTGCTACTGATAGAGTTGAATAATCTTTTGTCGATGTGCTCAGTTGATCATCGGTCTATCCTGTGGGTGCTATCAGACCACTTTATTCAGATTACACCATAGTCACCGTAGTAATGCAGAATATGGCCTCTTGTATTATAAACTATTAACAGGAATGTTATGGGGAAGAAGTGTAAACATTAATGGAATTACAATAGCATTAATTTATTACAAAGTATATATATCTTGAACCACAAGACATTTCATGCATAGGATTTTTTGTTTTCGTCTTTGTTTTGACATTGGAATAACTTGCAAACAGCGTTGTAAATTGAGGTCATTCCACTTTGTGAGGTGTGCTTTCCTTAGTTTGCTGTGATTAGTGAACAAACACACACTAAAGCCTTGAATGTTTGGGGTGTGGCAGAGGGTAAAAAGCCCTGCTTTGTGCAAAGGGTGCGTTGGGGTAAAAGCAGGCCACGACTGCCCCAGGCGCACCAGAGTCACGAGCACAGTGCATGCAGGTAAAGCTGCACATACTTAGGACATAACCTATTCCACCGTCGTTCCTTGTTAAGTGGAGCAGCTAAATTTTGTTCGGGGAACCTGTGAGCGACCTGGCCGTGTGCATTCAGTGTAAACACTACAGTAGAAAACCTCTGAGTGAACCGCGGGCTTCAGAAGAGTAGAGGTAGCAGGAGGAAAATCCTTTTTTCCTGCCAATTCTCATCGTAACTAAGAAAGAAAAGAATGTCTTCACTTTTCAGTTTCTCTAATCACAGTTAACACTTCCAACAAATCAAAATTCACAGTTTGACTAACCATACATAAAACTCCTAATGTTTAACTAGGTGTGCTATAATTTGAAAATTAACAGCAACTGCTGAAAGATTCATCTAGCTCATGGTCCACTGACTTATGAATCATCTGTATATCAGATGTCTATCCTAACCTGAGCAATGTATCAGTATGTAAACATTTCTTCATGGAAATATACAATATGTTGAGGACAGCGGGCACAGGTGAAATATTTAAAGGCGCAGCTGCGTGTTTCCTTATGTCTGTGGCTTGGCATGCTTATACAGTTCAAGTGTTACACTACAGAATGATGTAACCACATGAGAAATTAAAACAGACACCCTGACAGTCTAAAGAATTTCAGCCATGAGCACAATCAAGGGTTTTATGACTTTGAATGGTGGTTTTGATCTCAGATGCCATAACATATTGCTTTTCTTGTCCTGTGCCAGTGCAATTCAAACTCTGATTTTCTTTAGCAAAGAATGTGTCAAGTTCAGGACACTACATAACATCACTGACAGGCATGATGGTCCTGGTGCAGCTGTTCGCTGACAGATGTCTTGGTTACATGAGTGAAATCTCTAATTCATTTATGCCATGATTTGTCCCAGAGGCAGATTAAGTATCAGCACAGGCAGAGAAATTGTTAATAAGAGGACAGGAAAGAAGAGATATACTACATCAGGGACGAGGAGGTGAGTAAGCCTGTGTGAGGGTCAGGTCGTGACAGAACAGATAAAACAATACAAATGGGGAAAAGTGCATCAGGACATGAATGCAAACCAAGTCTTAAGGAAGTGGGGGGGTTAGCTCATGCTGTGTGGGGGAGGGGACAAGTGGTTAATCACTAGCAACGTGATTCTCGTTATACAAGGTGTGCCAGCGCTCAATCTTCTTGTCCTTGTTCTTCAAACACTCATACCAGTGCTTCAGCCGCTCTCCTTTGGCAGTGATACCCAGCTGACACCCACCTGTCGGGGAGGAAGTGAGGCGTGAAAGGCAGGTGGTGAGCAGGTGGGAATTTCAGCTTTATCTTTTCAAAGCAACGGAACTTCGCAAATATTTACCGATGTAGTCGTTGGACTTGCCGATATCGTAATCCCACACAGAGATATCTAAAGTCTTCTTGGCCAGTTCGCTGTGTTTGATGTCATAACTGAATTCCTGAAATATGATCGAGACATTAATTCATCATTCCCAAAGATACTTCCCAACATTTTTCATACCCGAGTTGCAAAGAATATAAACACAGGAGTTTGATAATCATTTGGGGATAAACTCATTTTTACTGATTGCAGCTTTTCGCCCTCAGCTCTCTTACAAACCTCATTAAACTCTGGGTTTAAGGTCCTCTTCTTGATTTGTGTTTTGCACTTGCCCTTCTTCCCCATGTCAGGTTTCAGACATCTGTGGATTGTACACATATAGAATTTACACCATTTCTGGACTCATGCATTCATCTAAATGTGCTTCTCATCCTGCTCCACCTACATTTTGACATATGGGTCAGAGTAGCCATTAGCATCCATGGCAGCCAGGTGGACGCAGCGCACCACACCCACGATGAGACGGTTGGTCTGGGAGCTGTACATGAGGGACATCAGAATCCGGCCGCGCTCCTCCACCTCTCCGCCATCTTTCCCCGGCTAAGGCGGAGCAGAGGGGGGAAAAAATAGTTCAGCGGGATTCATGATAAGATTTGATAAGACTTCTGGAGGAATGTGTCATGTTTAGACATGCTGGGAAATAAAAGCATTGCCTCATCTTCGTAGAGAGCGATGCCTCTGGCTCCCCCGGCCGTCGCAGTTCTCTTCGTCTGAGGGGGATGAAGATCGCAGCAGGTCAGTAAGAGATTCAGACAAGGAGAACAAAGCGCTGTTTGGATGTAATTGAGTTTCACTCACAGGGACAACTCTCTCGAGGCACACGTTGAAGTTTTTCTTCTGGTTCATCTTCAGTTTCTTCAGCGCCACCCGGGTTTCCCCGATAAACTCATTATGCCCGAACTTGTCTTCATCGCAGACAGACAGCCTGTGGAAATCAAAAGAGAATCTAAATCATACAGACCTGTTACACTTCAAAAGAGTTGGGCAGCTTAAGTTTGAAACATGAATACAGGGTTGTTGCAACAAAATGAGTGAGTTCACCTGAGGGTCTTGCGCTGCATGTCCTCATCTGTCAGGCCGTGGTAGGTGAGAGTCTCGTTCCATGCGGGGTTGCGGGTGTTTCTCAGGGTCTTTGTGCGCAGCTTGTTAGACTGTTACATGCAGGGTAGATCAGGAAAAGGAAATGGAAATATCTCGAGGCACGTTACCTCTGCACAAGATCTCTCACATTTGTGGTTTGTGCTATTGACACAGAAACCTGCATGGTGCTGCTTCCCATCAAAAGGTGTCTTTGCAACTGAGACATGCCCTGTTTTCCACTAGAACACAGTATAATTCACCACACAAAAAAATGCAGCTTCACTACAACTTGTATTTCATTTATAATCTATAATATAATCTATAATATCTTTATGATCTATAATTTATTTCAAGATATCATCCCCATGCCAATTTTCTTCTTTTGTGAATTCAGTCCACCAGGTGTCAGGCTTGAGCTAAGAGAAAGGCCTCTAATCAAACCGAGGGGATCTAAAATCATCACATTTCCTTTTTTGCTTAACAGGATATTAAGGTAATAAATCTTTAAAAGGAAGCAAAAGCTTAACATAAGAAAGGTGCGTCTTTTACCTTACTAGCCCCTGGCAGCAGATGAAGCTTGACATAAGGATCTGCCAGTCCGTTTGAGTCCATGGGCTTCAGTCCCTGAGGAGAGACAGAGCACCATGTCCATCATACCATCATGCACAGCACAGAGCAATTAAGCTAAAGTGCCATTCAGGAGCATTTTAACATAAACCACTTGATTGTAATGGTCCCTTTGTGTGAGAGAATGAGGAGAATAGTGGTACCTTTGCTTTGAGGATGCTACAGTGGAGGCTGTTGCTTTCCTGTTCATAGAGCAGACTGAACTCTAGAGAGCCCAGAGTGGCTGAAAGAGACCCAGATCAGTCGTTACATGAGACAGCTAGTCTGCTTTTGAATAATTATGAGTATAAATACAGGGAAAGACAATCTTGTAATTAAATAATGCTCAACTTGTGAATAGATGTGAGAAGAAGCAGCCCAGATTGGACAGAAACAAAAAAAAAATCTAGGAATAAGTCTCGACTTTCACTCATGAAACAATCCCAGCCTTCTTTTTACCTTAAGTAAACGGCAGAAAAATCTCATTACAAAGCAGGGGCATATCATATAAAAGAAATCAAATAAACACACAAGTCTCAAAGGAAGACGTTCAGAGGTTCTGGGTAAAATAACTAGAGTGAAATGCTGCCCACACACATTTTCTTTGGAGGAGTTTCATTGCTGGCACAGCTGTTGGGGGACAAAATGATCAAATGTCATTTGTTAATTTTTCTTATGTAACTGTTAACTTGTCTGGGCTGTAAAAATCAACTTGCTGCTCCAGCGATGCAACATTAACTTTCTGCAAGGCTGTAAATGTGCTAAACATCAGGATGCTAACATGCTCACAATGACAATGCTAACATGCTGATGGCATATAGTGTTTACCATGTCCAACATTTAGCGTTTTAGCATGCTAACATTTGACTTAGCAATAAACACAAATTACAGCCGAGGCTAATGGGACTTTCACTGAAACATAAATAAAAGTATTAAACAAGTGAGATTATGATCTGATGATAGCGTTTTATGAAAAGTGCAAAAGAAATAAATAGGTGCAAAATCTAATATAGTGAATAATGTTGGGAAATTTCAGTCTGGACCAGCTGAGTGACTGCAAACAGGCTGACAGTAACATATAGTCACACTTGCATGGCTAAGAAAAAGCAGCTCTGGCTCATCAACCTTTATTTTATGATATTTATAGATCAGATTGGTTATTGTTTGCATCAAACACATGCACACACATGCAGAGATAAGACTTCAAGCTATGATTATTAAACTATATCACACTAAAAATTCAGCATAATGTACAGTTTAACTCCACCCAATGAAATTCTATATTACTCTTACTGTATATTATTTTATTAAGCTGAAACAATCAGCACATTTAGATCAATAATACTGAAGAAGTTATAACCACTGAAACCAGTTAGCAGCTACCAGTTCTCACCATCACGTCTCTGCAGAGAACAGGCACATGAAACCATTGCTATTTCTGCCATTTTCACTCCCAACACAGGGGATTGGGTCAAACACAATGGGAATCTATATCCTGTTAGCCCTGTTGTATCTCAAATTATTTGCACAGCTCCGTATTCCCGGACCTCAATAAAATAAATTAACACCCAATCCCCCAGAGAGAGAATAAAGGCCGTTTGACGCTGCAGGCGCAGAGCGTGAATGGCATGGCACCATTCTCGCATTAACATGGGATATATGAGGAAAAAGAAGCTGAGCGATTACACACCTCATGTGTCACTATTGATTTAGTGATTCTCATCTTTTTCTGCTTTAGTTCTTCAGATATTGATTATCATGCTTCGATAACAAATGGCGCTTATCACTCACATTTTCTACCCAGCTCAATATACGCCGTTTGCTCTGACTTGTGGGCAATTTAAAGATATGAATTATTACGAGCAAACTAAAAGGCAGAAATCAATAATCAACATGATGTGACTCAGAATCCCTAAGGGGAACAGAGAAGCCTCCGAATGAAGGCATCAGCGCCACATACTGTATGCTGCATGACAATATGTTTTGCTTTATGAAGAAAAAGGCACCCCATCTGGTGCCATTTACCTGAAACGAATGAAAAGAAATCACTAATGTCAAACTGCGTATGAGGTGAAATTAAAGGCGACACATCAGTCACCTAACTCGATGAGAAGAGCGAGCAGATGGTGTACTCACTGGCTTCATCAGAGTCATAGTCATTGGCTTCCTCCTCCTCCTCAGCTGGGGGAGGTTGCTGTCGGGCGGGAGGAGCGTTGTAGGCAGCAGGCTGCTTCCTGTCCTCTCTTACTGCAGGAGGCGCTCTCTGCTCTGGAGGAACTGCACCAGAGGAGTAAGCCCCTCCATCTCCTGCCACTGGACCTACAACCACATCCAATCATCTGACACTGCACAAAATAACACCACTGGGGATGCAATGTTTGGTTAATGCTTGGGACTCTTTATAAGGACGTGAGCTGAAGATTGTGTCCCAGCTGACTCTTACCTTGCTGGGCCAGTGTGGTCGATGCAGCAGGCTGAGGTCTGGAGCTCTGGACGGGCACCATCTTCTTCATCACCACTGGGCTGCCCTGCCCGGCCTCTTCAGGGCCAGCCCCGCCCGTGGCCATGCGGCCAACTGATGGTTTATGGGCCACAGGTGGGTAACCAGCACGTCCTGAAAATAAGCATGAATAGCATAATACAGTAAACACACAGACACACATTATACATAAGGGAGACACGCATAATCACGCTACTTCAGGCTCCTACTGCAGTGGAATCTGTAATACTCCCGAGTCTCTCTAGATACTTTTGATGTTGCAGCTTTTTCATTGCAAAGGCATTGACCTACATACACTACAACAAGCTGTGGCAGCCGACTACTGTACATGCAGCAGCTATACGGTCTGTCTGTCTGCTCGAGCTGCCCTTTTCTTTTATGGGGAAATCGGATTGCTCAGGTAATCACGCTGAAAGTGTGAAATGATACAACGTGACCCATCATGCCAGCACCACCTGGAGGCTCATCCCATGTCACAGCATGCACCTTCCGACAGCTTAATTGATCTCTTCATCCCCCTCCTCTGCAACAGTGGGCGGTGCTGCCAAATTTGGGAAGCAGATAAAAAGGTTGGATGGTTTGGAAAAGAGCAATGAGAGGCGGGGTTACAAGAGGACTTGAGTGAAGATGCTGATCTGATGATACTGAAGAAGCTTTGAAAAACTGTTTAAAGTCAGACTGAAATCAAAGAATATATATATATGTGTGCAGTATCCTTGGTGTTTGTCTTGACTTCAGGCATGTATTTTTGGCTCCAACTGACGATGCTGGTACTGGTAATTTGATTGGTGTAGTATCTGGGTGGGTGGGCACTTAACATAGTTAACTAGCTGGGGGGGGGGTGTAATGTACCATCTGTGATGGATTTCTGCACTTCCTGTTTTTCCATGATCACAGGTGACACTCTGCGCCACGATTTGAGTCTGTGCTGAATTTGTCGGGTCATTTGTCATCTGTCATCACATCTGGGCCCATGACAACGCTAACTAATGCTAGCTGCTAGCTGCTAACTAGACTCCCCTCTTGTATAATGTGGGACGAACACAGCACTAAATGTGTCGCAGGTGCCAGTAGTAACTCCGCATGTGTTGAAATAATGATTAAAATATCATATTAGCAAGCTAGGCTAACGAGCTAGCACCTTCTGAGCGGAAGCTAGCCTACCTTGCTTGTAGCAATGTGGCAGCGTCAGTCTGGCTTGGGAAACGCCCACCCAGCATAACATGTTCAAAAATGATTTTATACAAATATACCAAAACCAGCTGTTAAGACCTGCAAGTCCCCTGATGTAAAAATTCATGGTGAAAAAAAGACTGCAGACTAAAGCTGCAGCTCTTGGCTGTGTCTACCTGGTGCTTGTGGTTGGGTTACTGCCTCCCTGGGCTCTGGGGCTGGTGGCTCCTGGGGCTCTGCTGCATCCTGGGCACCCATCTCTTTTGGTTTGGATAATGGCATGGGCGATGGGAGGAAATGCTTAGGAAAACCTTTGAAGAACCAGGCGCCAGACCTCTTCCACACCTGAGAAAACAGAAGAAATATATGCGTGACAGGCTTTCCAACACTAAATCTAATTCTTTTATTTGTTCACAGGTGTAAAGCACTCACCTCTCGCTGTTCTCTGCAAATCTTGCATAGCCACACAGCACGTGGTCGGCTGCTACACTGTGTACCACACTTGGTGCACATGTTCTACACGACAGGAGAAAATAGAGATTTCCAGCTGTTTGCCATTTACGATGTTATTACAAGTGCAAAGCTCACAGACCATGACCTATTATGTTTTTGCAACTTTTGTGTGAATTGCAGCAGAGGAGTGTGTCTGACTCATTACCTACCTTTTTGCAGTCCTCACACACCACTGAGCTGACCCCAGGTGAGCCCAGCTGCTCCCCACACAGCAAACAGCGGGACATTCCATCCCCGCACACAGTTTTCTTCATGTCGTCCAGGCGGTTTATCAAGCGCCTGCAGCAGCACAGGGGGAAATCTTACTTAAAATGTCACCGGTAATTATCCCAGGTCGAAATATACGCATGTCATCAGTCTCAGTGGGTGATTTTGTGTTTATATACACATATAGGAGAAACCACTGCATGTTTTAAAATCTCTCACCCAATTCTCTCCTGCTCCATGGCCTCCATCTTCTCAGCACGGGCGATTACACTGTTTATAATCTCTTTCTCTTCATCTGTCAGGTCTGGACCCGGACCAGGGCCCGGCTGCATGGTCCAGTTGCCCCTGTCAACCAAACATATTCTCCAGTTGCTTCTATGAATTTACTAAATGATATCCAATCAACACATTTGCATGCACGCTTCACGTTTGGAGCACACAAAATGAATAAATGAAGACGGCAACAACTGCTTTCTGGCCAGTTACAGAGCAGATACTCGTGATGCAGATAAAAGAGGTGGAGTTTGTCCACTTACTGTTCTTTATCACTGCGTCACAGATCACACATCAGTGGGATGCCGGTGAAACAAAGGAGAGTACACCGTAGGGTTGGTAGACTGACAGAGAAGGTTAACAATACCAAAATGTTATGACAATCATGCTTACCTAGCGTGCATGCTCCTCTGCCTGTCGTTGGACACCCAGCGATCCTAGCTGTTGCTCATCACCGTGTCCGTCATGCTGCACTGTCACAGTCTGCAGGTGGACAGAGATTAATTCAGCAATAGTCACATGATCTTAAACTAATGTCCTGAGAAGAGCTCCTAATTTGGGTGGAAATTAATGGTTTTGTTAAGTACAGTTTGAAATCTACACTCCTCTATTCTCTTTACCTTCATGCACCACTGGCTTAAGTGTCATCATGGGCTGCTCTCTGTTGTTGTGAGCCACAACACTGCTGACCTTGCTGACATGTTATGCTTTTTGTTTTTTTCCCCTTTCCTTGAGTGTGTTATATAGCATTTGTGTGCAAAGCCATGTCCATGCCAGAAAGGCCTCATCAGTAGTCCAGTTTCTTCCGTTGCTTGCCTGTGTCACTACGTAACACACCTCCAGCTGGGGGACCGTCGACCAGCTAGGTGACCACCCCCCCTACTGAAACCTCATCTACTTCCCTGTCTGCCGTCGTTATTAAGCCTCACATGAAGCCAGCTAAATAATAGCTGGATGCTGGTAACCATTTTTTCATGTTGCTTTTTGGTAAACTTGCGCTAGGTCAGTTAGCAATAGCATTGCTGTTATTCTGCTCAGGGATCCTCACCAGTATTTGTGCGTGTGTTGCTACTGCATATAAATTTACTTGAAAGACATGCTCTGAAGCTAATGATATAGCTACATGTGAAAAAGCAATGGTCGAACTGCAGGAATACATTAGTTTGGCAGCAGTGTGTATCTTTGATTAGCACACAGCAGCTAGCTTGCTCAGACCATAAAGCTACATTACTGGCCCGCTGGGCAATGAGGCTGAGGCGCATATGGATCAGATTCCCCTTTCCAACTTGTGCAGTGGTGAAATTTTTGGTTTAGAAGTGGCTATTGTGGTGATACTTAAGGTAGAAGTGGGTTATAGCAACACTCTGGCTGCAAAAACACTGGCAGATATGATGCAGAAACATGGTGGGTGGTGCCTGCTCAGGCTTGTGGGAGCTGACCAATCAGAGCACCTTTTTGCAAGGAAGCCTTAAAGAGATAGGAGCTAAAACAGTGTGTTTCAGACAGAGGGTGAATAGAGGTGCTACAGCAATGTACAGTATGAGAACATTTTTTTTTTTTTGAACATTAAAGCTTATAAACCTATTCTAATAGAGGTATTAACCTGAAAATGAGCATAATATGGCCTCTTCTTCACACATTGAAGCAGGGCTAAATAAAAAGTAGACATTGATAATTTTACATTAGTGACCACCATAAGCCATACAACTGCTAGAAGAGATAAAAATCAATTAGTTCAAGTTTCCAGAAAAGTAATAATCACGTTTTAACTTTCATCTACTTGCTTCATATGAATTTGCATATTAACTATGAAATTGCAACAAAATACCAGCTACCAATGGCCATGCAAGCACATTTCCTGGTGCCAAATTTACAGCCGAATCAGTACCATCTCCTCTTGCCAAGCATGTTTTATCAGATTCTTTCCAGAGACATATTCAAGCAATAAATGGACACAGGAAAACACTGCAAAGACACAACAGAAACGATCTGTGAAATATAAGAGTAAACTAGGCTGACATACAGCAAGGGAGCCCTCTTGTACATTAGTGACACTGAAGTGGGTGTTGTGGGTCATGTAAATTTATATGTGCTTTCCAAATTGACAGTGACAGGATCGATTGTTTTAGCATCTGTGAGCGTAACTGTAAGGAACATCTTCCAGCTTGTGGCTTGGCACATTTCGAAGAAACAGATGGTTCCATATAGCAGGAGTCACTCAATTATGCTACGAAACAGGAGGAGGAGGAGGTGAGTTTGTACCGACAAGGATGACTAAGACTCTTTGTCTCAAGCGCTTCTGATCGTTTATGGTGAAGCTTT
>JAPZEA010000022.1:26532105-26542234 GCA_029783685.1 Heniochus monoceros | reverse complement strand
GAAGAGCTTGTCAAATGGCAGTCTATTTATGACAGTTAAATTCCTTTTTTGGTAATAGGATAACATCTGGAGTCGGGGATATACACTTTTCAATATTGCTCCTGTCACCTGTCAATTGCTGTTGGCCTATTTAGCGTGAGACAAGACCTTCAGGATGAGCTGGACCAATCACAAGCATCAGGTTAATCTGTACATACACTTAGAGCCTTGTGCAGGTCTTCTCTTTGGACACACACAAACAGACATATAAACATGCATGCACACACACTTTGGCCGCTGCATGCAAACCTCCACTGGATGCATGGTCTAAGCAATCTCATGTCCTACTGTGTGTCTGCAGCACTTGTTGGAATAGCTTATTTGCCTTAATCAAACAGCACTAACATGCAATTTTCCAGAGGATTAAGTGTTTTCAAAGAATACAGTTATTTATTAACCAAGAAGCATCTGGAATGCAATGTAGTAGTTGGATTATGAGGTGATTTTAATTTGAGGGATTACATTAGTCTGAGGGGGGATGTCAGGTATGTCCTTGTGAATCTGTGAATGGTGCAGTGGTGTCCTGCTGAAGAGTGAACAGGACATGTGCTATTCTCTTTCAGGTTGGGAGATGTGTGAAGGAGTGTGACGGACGGCCATGGGACTGGAGAGACGGTGGCTTCAGGCTGTCACCACTGCTGTAGCCATCTGTCTGCTAAGTAAGTATGCTAATGCAAATATGGATCCATCGCATACATTTACAATGCATCTCCATAATTAAGTTCTCTTCGCAGAGCTTGTAGAGTTTTTCTCAAATGGTTACTCCCATTCCTCAGTACTGAGTTGTCTTCGTCAAAGCTGTTGACAAACTGTTAATTCACAAAATACATTTATATTATCGAGATGCTAAAAATGTTTCCCAAAATTGAATAAGTCATCCGAAGCAGCTGCCACTGTCGTCTTTTGAGCTGAGCATTTTTTCACATTTTCTCAAGTACTGTAGTTAAGCACATATTCAAGGTACTTGTACTTTACTTGAGCATTTCCATTTTATGCAACTTTATACTTCTACTCCATGACATCTTAGAGGAAAATATTGTACTTTTTACTCCCCTACATTTGTCTGACAGCTATAGTTACTAGTTACTTTTCAGAATACAATTTTCATACCCAGTGAAAACCACGTATCTCCAAATTTAGTGATTTAGAATGTGAATGTTTGTGGTGAATGGAAGGATTAAGTGTTCCTTTAGGGGCTGAGAAAATTCTCCTTCTCCTTCAGCTAAATAAACTCTTTCAAAAGCCTCTTGGATTAGCTGGAAAATGCATCGCTACAAAGCTGAAAACAGGCTGTTTGTATGAGCTCATGAAGAACTGACTTTTTAGAAATACAGTAAAGAATCTGAATGCTTCATCCACCACTGGTTAAACTACACAAAAACAGCAAAAGAAACACAATTATGTAACACTGACATGAAAAATTCACTCAGTATATGTAAATAGGACTTGAACATGTACAGCAGAAATTAACCAATGAAAATCTGCTTTGTTGGATCACATTTACATGATCATGACGATATTCCTTTACAGTAAGTCACTATGTGTCTTTGAAGAATCACCACATTATGTAGCATTATTGCAGTATTTACAAAACTACAGCCACTTTTTGCTTCGTATGTCATATTTGGATCATGAGTTTGGCGAATTGTGCGGCAGACGGTTTAAGTGGTGGGTGATGAGTGAAAAACGGGCCTAGAATTGCGTTTAGTCAAATAATGGTTGAATTTGTGCACATTTACAATCAGTTGAAAACCACAAATCACAATTGGTCCACAAAGCAGGTTGTTTTACTAACTGTATGAAGTGATACTGAAGAGTGAAATCATGCAAATGATATAAAACAGTCATATAGTGTCATATAGTCAAACAAATCTGCTTTCTGATTGGGCTTTTTTAGTTTCTACTGTAAGACAGCCAGTTGTTTTCCTCCATTTGTCTCTGCCATTTGTTTACATTGTTTCACCAAAAGTTTGTTGTTTACCCACATCAACAACACTGCAGGGGTGTACTACGAAATGAGATCAATGGGTTAGCAGGTATGTTGAGCCTGAAGGCAGAGTTCATGAGGGTGTCTCCCATTTAAACTGGCTAGATCACAATGGTAACTTATGCTGCACACCTGTTCAGAGTTTCAGGTTTAGATTGACTATGAAAAGCACCGTCCTCTCACAAATTCTTTTCCTGACGATATTCTGTCTGAGCGATACAGATTCTCACCTGGGGGACTACTTTAATGAGTTGTATGCATCACGTTGTGTTTTTTTGCCACGTACATGCATTCAGCTGCTGAGGCAGAAAATTATTTTTTCCGTGTTTGCGTCAGGTCATATTAACACTTTAAATTTCACACAGCATATCATCCATACAATAAAAGAATGATGAAGGCACAGAAGCTATAGACAACTTTGCATTAGGTTTTCATGTTTGGTTCTGATTTGCTACCGAGTCCGTTTTACAGTGCTGGCATTGCATCTAATAGAACACCGATTATAAAATTGATTAGTTTAAGAGCTTGTAAATGTTTCATTGTCACGTTAGAAATAAACGGGAGCCACTGAGAGTGCACTGAGTGATAAAATATATGTTGTATATTAACTTTGTAAAGTCTTCTACCAGCATTCCTCTCTTGACTTATTTGCAGCACTGTTGCTTTTTGCTGTAATTTTTTTTTTAATATATATATATTCGTCGTAGCTCTCCATTATAACAACCTGTTCTTCTTGACTGAAGTAGCTGCCATGCGATCAGTCCATTTTTTGCAGAGGAGGAGTCAAATGTTGCACCAAACTCCCTTTTTTATGAGAACGCACACAGAACCTGATGAAGAAAATCTGGGTTGACAAAGAAAGTTGATAACCACCTCCGTGATATCTCTTATCTCTGACTGTGGTTTTAGATTTTGTTAAGTCAGCTCATGCAAAGCAAACCTGACTATGTTGAACTTGCTTGGTAGTACACCCCCCGTGCATCATGTCCCTTGATACAGTGAAGCATTGAAAAGCAGCTGGCATATGTTACCCTTTAGCTGCCTATGTACAGTCTGAGTGACACCGTGATGAATCTGGCACAGCTCCCATTGCCTTACATTGGAGAAAGTGAAGAGGAGGGGTTACAGCATAGACATGAGTGGACGAAAGAGAATGAGGCCAAAATCCAACTTAAATAATATCTGTGGGTGTGGATTTAGATCAATCTGGGATTTATACTACCCCCAGCCTAGGCACGCTTCTCTGTGTGCGTGCATGTGTTCATAAGGGGGGGTTGGTGGGATTGATTGTGCTGGTCCGCAGACCATGTGTGTACCCCAGGGGGTGGTGGGAGGTCGGCTGGAGAGAGCGCAGAGGGTCCTGCTGCCCTGCATCAGAGTATCACCACCAACCCCCACCCCCCTCCTGAGATTAAAGTAATCACCAGGCCAGATGAGTAGCAGAGCAAACACTGGCACCCAGTTGCGCACACACCCACGTGAGCACATGACAGCGAGGGGAGAGAGGAGACACTGCTCCAGGTGTCACTAATTGGATTGCTGTGTGTTTGCAGGCTTTGCAGCTATACGATCTTGTCACCAAATGGCACTTGATTGTTTTACATGGCCTCCGATGGCCCTGCTTTTAACAGGGAACACTCTGGGGAAGTCATAGTCACTGGCTGATCCACTTCAACATAAGCATTTGTGCTGATATTGTTACTTCTTTCAGTCTATATCACACCAGCTTTTCTGAGCCTTGACCTCTTCTCGCCTGTGTGGCCCTACTCTCTCCTCTCTCCCCCAAGATTTTGCTGCTTATGTTTTATGAACTGTTCTCAGCATAGCAAACAATTTTCAGAGAAATTAATGACCCCCAAAAAATTACAGAGAGGTTAATCCAGCCTCTCTGGCAGCCATAACTCTCTTTCAAAGGCCCATATTTCTCAGGCACTTACAGAGCAAGATTTATGTGTTTATTCAATTTTTTTTACTGTTTATTGCTGTCTGTGCTATCAGCAAATGTCCACAGTGAATTCCGGGCTTTATCCTGGTGATATGCTCTTGTCTCTACAGGTGTGTCTCAAGGTGAGGCATCATTGGTTCATGCCAGAGAGGGGGGCTCTGCAGAGCTGAGCTGCAGTCTCACTCCCAAATCCAAAGACGCCACCACCCCAAACCTCTTCCCTCTGCATGTGGTGGAGTGGGTGCGCCTCGGTTTCAACGTTCCCATCCTCATCAAATTTGGAGTGTATGCTCCTCGTGTTCATCCAAACTACAAGGGTAAGAGTTATTGAGATGTGTTCAATTACACACTCCCTTCAGAAACATGAAAGACTTATTTGTAACAACATGTGGTCCTTGAGTGGAGCTCCACTCCCTGAAGTAGACCTGTTAGACCTCGCTTTCATTCAATCTTCTTTTCCATTGCTTTAGTGATTTGACTGCACACAGACTCTAATGTGAGCTTGGAAAACATTTCTCAGTAGACTCTGGATTTACTATCACAGCAGTTTGTTTCTGAAAGGTTTCAAGAGACTGACCACCAGTTGACAGATTTCTGTAATTATGGTTCAGTAGACTTTAGTGACATTTTTCTTTTATCTTGAATAGAATATCTTTATTGTCATTGCAGTATGAGATTAAGTTTGCAGCTTCTCTACACAATGCTATAAAAAACAACAAATATGGTAAAATGGCATTGGAGTAGCAATAAAGAAACAAACACTATAAAAGTGTTTGGCAGTAGAAAATGGTCCCACTTCTCAGATGTACAAAGCAGCATCAAAACCAGGGCAGTGCAGGGGAGTCGTCATAAAAACACAGTGTGGATGAATGTATTAATCCCTGAAAACCGAGGTCATTAATTCCAGCAACTGTCATGTGTTGTAGAGGCAGATACTGAACACAATACCCAGCCAGTAACACAGAATGAAGGAGAGTGGACCCGTATGTAACTGTATATCTGATTGGTGGCACAGTGCAGAACGTGTGTGCATATGAAGTCAGTTGTGGCAGACAATTATGGGGGCAGTCAGACAGTTTATGAGGGATACTTGGTGGACTGATTCAGAGCAGTTATGGTTCTGGGAAAGAGAGCTTGAGTTACAAGCGTCTGCTCTGTGTGAGCTAAGGTAGGTATAAGGAGGTTACACTGGTATTTATGAAGACTTGTGGAGGGGAAGTTTGGATGAAACAATACCCCAAATAGGTAATCCATCCAAACCACAATCCCTGTAATTACTGCTGGTGTTCAGTCTGTGTTTGAGGCTGCAGGGAGAAGGGGAAGGGCGAGAATGGATGTGTTTTAATGGAGGCAGTTAAAGGGGGGTGGGGTAGCTGCTTGTGACAGAGCGTTAATGTGAAGGAAATGTGTTGCCTAACACTGCTGTGGTGCGTCTGCTTGTGTGTTTACAGTGTGTATGCATGTGTGTGTGTGTAGAGCCAGTTTTTGCCACTCGGGCAAAAGAGTTGTATATTGACTTTCACTAAAATCATGTGTTGATATGATCATATCATATTCCGAAAATTACAAAGTTATTCCCTTACAAAATTTGAATATACAAAATAATGATTGAAACTGTGTGAAATGAAATGACTAAACAGGTCATTAAGTTTGTGTTTCACATGTATAAAGAGTCTCTAATATATGACATGAAACTGATTACACTGCATTTAACGTCAGAAATTTGCTAATTTATATATAAATTTTGCATACTGTGCCATATTGTCATTGGAGCTGCAGCTAATTATAAATTATCAATTACTTACTTGCTTTTTTTTTCAATTAATTGTTTGAAAATAGTCTAGTAAATGGAGAAAAATGCTATTCATAATTTTAATAGAACAAAATCCACCAATATTCAATTTACTGTCATGGAAGACTGAAAGAAATCTTGGACCAGTGAGTTTTTTTACATTATCGCTTAAAAATGACTGCATTTATGTCAGTGTAACCTGAATATATTTGAGTTTTTTGACCACTGATTAGACTATTTCTGTTTATTTTTGCTAGTGGACAGCTGGCAGTAAATGAGGAGAGCGATCCGAATGACATGCAACAGATATCTCAGTCGGACACAAACCAGTGATGGTGCAGTTCATGGCTGCTGCCTGAACCCCCCGGACCACCGGTGCAATTTGAAGACTTTGTGATGGACAGTTTTCACTATTCTTGATCATTTTATAGACTAAACTAATGACTGGTTGATTGGAAAACTCATAATAATAAGCCTTCATTAAAGCCATACTCTTCCTCCTTTGGGTTAAGTTGGTTCATGCACAGAATAAAAATTAATCTTGTCTTCACCTTATCATTTTCGGGTAACTTTCAGACCCGACTTCTCTTAAAAAACAAAGCGATGCTGATTGTGGGACTCTCCCATCAGGACGTGTTGGGATGTGACCAGTTCTTAGGAAATCCTGGCTGCCGAACAATGTCAGCTCTGGAAAGATGGAATGACAACAGAGGAGGGAAAAGATTTGAATAGATACATACCAGGATCCGTCATCAGCTGTCATCTGCGGCCTTGTGATCAGTTTCAGTGTTTGGGATTTTGTGTGTGTGTGTGTGTGTGTGTGTGTGTGATGGTGTTGGATGATGGCGTTGGATGATGGTGTTGGTACGGCAGAGCCAGTGCAGACTTGAACCTCAGTGGCTTAGTGTAGCACTTTTCCCTCATTATTCCTCTCCTCCATCGCTCGAGTTGGGACCTGCTGCTACTCGCTGCACAACTATTTAGCTTTGTTTATGTTCTGCGCAGCCGCACAAACACGAAAGCGCTGAGCATGTGATATGCCTGTCTTCACTTGAACCGCCGTGTTTATTGCTTAAAATATTTCAACTGGACCGGGGAGTCAAATAGAGAAGTGTTGGGCAAGAGTTGCACAATTATCTGTTTTCGGATCCCTCCCTCCTTTCCATCGTGGTTACCAATGTTTTCGGACGTTTATGTCAAGAGAGGGTGTAAGTGTGTTTACATCAGTGCACAATGAGCGTTTCCTCCCGTCCACATGTTGGCACTGCGGTAGTCTTTAGCTAAACCTGGAGGAAGGCCGCTCCCCTGCAAGAAGCTAAACAAATGGCTCAGTGTTTGCATGTCTAGTCGGTGTCGCAGAAATGGTGAAGCCTTTTGTGTTGCAGCAGCTCAGTTGTTTTTCTTATCGTCGCCTCTGTCCCATCATGCTTTAAAGAGTTGGCTCACAGTAAAAATAAAACCTACTCTGTTATCTCTAGTTGCATCACGCCAGACAGAGTGGATTTGTTTTGGATGCCGGTCTCAGATCTCTGTGTCCTCCCTGATTCAGTGGAAGTTAATGGAAGAAACTATGACCTGTTTCTCCAAGTTTTCAACACAGATGCTTTCTACCAAAGACAAATTCTCTAGAAATCCAATCACAGAAATCACACACTCCTCTCCCAGCCGTGGTGAATGAAACAAGCACTCCAAATATTTAATGATGCAAGGAACTGAAACAGAAGAGGCTGAGACCTCCTGACTCTTAGTCCAAGAACACTGTATTCTACATTTTCCTTAATGCAACTCGATACAGTCTCTCATTAGCCCTCCCTGTCTGCTATTCAAACTCCACATATTTCACATTCCTGCTTTCTGTCCCAAACCCAAGCTATGATTACACCGATGACCTCACAGTGACGTCATCAGGGTCATTCTCTCAGATTTAAAGAAAGCTGCTCCAGATCCAGAGAAAGACATCAGGGATGCACCAGTCCAACTTTTTTCTCCCTCAATACAGATTCCTACTTCTTTTCTCTCTGCATTTAACCGACTGGGATCACTTTAATGTAAAGCAACATGGGGCCAGGTACCAGAAGCATTGAATATTATCATTACATTGGCAAAGAAACTGTATATTATGTGGATAAGTCATGTTATGGCCCATACCTGATCCACTTAGTAAGGCCAGTATCTGCACTGATGCCTCCCTCAGTGGAAGTTCCCCTTTTAAATCTGTAGAATCCAGCAATCCAAAACGGGCAATTAATGAGCTGCAGGTCAGTGATGATAAACATGCATGAACTCCAGTGACCCCCCCCTTCATGTTTAGGCCTGTAGGGGCAAGAGGAGGGGGCGTGGTCAGCCCTGTGTTTTGCAACAGAGCGAGTGAGCGGTTGTGTGTCAGCTTGTCGGCTACCTGGACCGTTCGCCTCCTGGATCAGGTTGTGTTTCTGAGCCCGGCTCGACCGCACAGAGTTGGGTGTGTGTGTGTGTGGGAGGGGGATGGACCTCCCTGCCAGGTCGTCGATGGACCCGGCTTGGCTGGGTGCCTCGTTTCAGTCGCCTGCACACATGCGTCCTAACTCTGACACTCGCACGCTCTCCCTGCTGCTTGGCGCTATAAGTGAGAGCTTAAGCCTCGAGTTGTTGTGCAGGAGAAGCCAATTTTCTCGATTCTCCAGCACACACACACACACACACACACACACACACACACACACGAGTGAGTGGAGTTCGCCCCCTCAGGGACTTTTACTTCCAGTCCCTTCACGCTGCAGCTCAAAGCTTGCTTGTCAGATCTGTTGAAGCTTTCCTGTTTTTGTCTTGAAGTGCTGGCTTGAAATGCTGATTCTGACCAAATTTTGCTTTAGTCTGTTTTTTAAAATGCTGCAAAAGTTGCACATTTAATTATGATGACACTTTTTTTGGGGAGTAGATTCTGCTTTTATGTTGCTGGCTTCAGACCAGCAAGTCTGCAAGGCACTTACACATGTAAATACCACAACCAGATCACTAAACATTTAGGTCTGATTGTTTTGATTTGCAGAGTTAAGACTTGATGTAATTACCACTAACAATCCCCACCATTTATTTGGAGACCCTCAGTCATGAAAGTATATATTCAGCTGGTGAAATGATAACATTGGCTCCTGCTGGTGGGAAGCTGTGGAGTAATCATGAAAGCCACGAGGGAAAAGAGGCTAGTAGAGTCGACCCGGCGTCCAGAGGCAAAGTCGTTCAGCGGTGTTTACATGTTGTCCACCTCTGCAACACTGCAGCAACATGTGATTTGCTATGAGTTTTCTCTTTTCACTTACACTCAGATTTGTGGTGGACACCTGAAAAGTTTGGCCATGTAGTGCAGACAAAATAATCACATACATGGAGCAAATACAGGCCTGAAGCTACCACTGACGACAGCGAGGCCATGTCCTTGATGTTGTGTCAGGGAATTTGGGTGTTTTAACAAACTGAGAAGGAGTTTATACTCTACAATTTCACATGAGTGTTTTTAAAGCCTGCTTCAGATCTTTTTTTACAGTCAAAATCCTTTAATTGGACTGTTTTCAGGCTGAAAATGAAAATGAAAATAGCAGGATTTGGTGTTTGTACACCCGAATTATATTCCTGGCATTGTTGGAAATGCTTTGAATATAATAGAATATGCCAAAATATATATTAAAGAAATTAGATTATTATTGAAAATGTCTGTTTTCTGTCTGCTGATGAGACTGAAACACATTTTCCTGCAGCTTCTCTGCTGCTACCGTCTTTGTATTTTCTCTCTAAGAGGCCTTAACTTTTAAAGGTCTAGCGCATCTCTCTTGCCCTTGTGTGCATCCTCCATCTGCAGTCTCTGACACATCCTCCTCCTCTCTGTCACGCTGTGCATCAGCCTGCCCCATCGGGCCGCTGGCTAATGACAGACATCGCTGCACATGTTGGCTGTGCCGAGCGAGAGCAAAAGATGCCCGTGACCTTTCCTCTGCTGACAGCAGCACTTTACAAGGCCGGGTGTGTTTTGAAGGAGAGCTTTAGGGTGTGTCTGGGCGCGTGCATGCAGTCTGTCGTGGGTGTATGCTTGCACGTAGTAATTGCATGCATCATGGGGTAATCTTGACGCAGGCGTGGACATCTGCATTCCAGTGGCAAGTCCATGGAGATGACCAGTAAAGTGGCATACAGCATTTTGGGGGAAAAAAAACCCACCACACATACCTTGTGTTGGTTTTGCAAGCCTAAGCTTCTCAGAGGGCAAACACACACACACACACACACACACACACACACACACACACACACACACACACACGCACAAACTCCTGATGATCAACAATAACAGCTTATTCTACAATGCAACATCCCATCCCTGGACAAATCACTG
>JAPZEA010000022.1:26436511-26446677 GCA_029783685.1 Heniochus monoceros | reverse complement strand
AAAAGCACTAATCATGAAATCACAGCATTTCGAGACCTGAAAATGATTAGATTCAGGCAAATATTCAACACATTCACAAGTTTATACAGTTCTCTGCTCTGTGAGACGTCAGCTGCTCATAAATCTCAGGAAAACGTGCAGCAGCAGCAGCAGCAGCAGCAGCAGTACAAGCCTGGCTGCTGTTCAGCCTGTTAGACATCTTCCCCTCTGTGTGATAAGACTGTAAACACTACCACCTGCCTTGCCAGGCACTCAGTGTGTATGTTCCTCTATGTACAGATCAGTGTAAGCGAGGGAACTGATAGCTGAGCTGCTTTGACTTTTTCATGAGCTTGACACTGTTTAATGCATGTTGTTGTGGCTGACTGACCTGCTGCTGGCCAAGACTACCATATACAATGTACCATCAATCAGTAGTTTTTACACCATGTTACCACTAACTAATTCATTTTGGTTCGGTAGCTCATTTTCAGCTGCATGTTGCTCACTTGTGTTCATCGGTGGATCTTTTCTCTGATTGGTCGAACAGGGAGGCTCAGGAGTTCGTTGAAAAATTTGAGGGAGCTCTTGGGAAAGGGAGAGGCAGGAAGCTGTATGCATTCAAAGTCATGATGGCCAAGGTAACCTGCTAATTTTGCGTCGCTTCAAGCTACGACAATGCACACGTTATAGTGAGGATGATTTTGTGGAAATAACCACTTTAAACTTTAAATTTCAGAAACTTATCAAGTTTAAACGTGACTTTGATAACTTCAAAACAGCCTGTATACCATGGGAGAGGAAGATAAAGGAAGGAGAAAGTTGGTACCACTTTGACATTGTCTGAAAAAATAATTAGTGTTCATCTTAAGGTGTCACTACATCTCTAAGTCCTGTTCTTTTCCTGATCGTAGGTCACTTTGGATCATCTGTTGCATCCTACTTTATTTTTCTGAGGTGGATGTACGGTCTGAATCTGGTCCTGTTTGGATTCATGTTTGGCCTGGTGATGCTGCCTGAGGTGCAGACTTTCTCATGCATGTGATACCTGATGTAACAGACACTGTACATGTTTTCAGCTCTCCTCTTTCTCACCTCATCTCTCTCCTCTGTGTTTAGATTCTGATGGGTCTTCCTTATGGCTCCATTCCCAGGAAAACTGTTCCTCGAGAGGAGCAGGACACAGCCATGGACTACTCTGTGCTCTTTGACTTTGGAGTGAGCATCTCAGCTTTATTTATCATTATTATAACTGACTATGTGTATGAGAGAGATGGATGATATTTATAATGGGTGGTTAAACAAATCAGGACAAAAAAGACATGGTATCCTATAGATAAGCTGTGTTTTAAACACTAAAGTTTACATTTTTAGCGATGGTAGCAGCTCAGTTCTTGCTTGGTCTGCAGCTTTGGTCTCAACAACTATCAGGTGGATTGCTATTACATTTTGTAGAGACATTCATGCTCCCCAGAGGATGCATCCTAATGACTTTGGTGATGCCCTGACTTTTCCTCCAACACCATCATTAGGTCAAAATTTAATTTCATCTGACACTGTGACATTCCCATTCGCAGCAACAGCAGTTTGGTTTTGTGCTATTTAGCAAATGCTAGCAAGTTTACAGGCTAAACTGAGAGGGCGAACATGATAAACATTATAAGTTCTTTACATCAGCTGTCATTTTAAGCATGTTAGCATGCTAATGTTAGCATTTAGCTCAAAGCACCACTGTACACAACCTCACAGACTCGCTGGCATGACAGTAGACTCATCGTTGTCTTGCTTTATCAAGGTTTTAACAAAATTTTACTGTTTTATTTGCCACATTTTCTCTAGTCTTGTTAACAAAAGTGTAATTTATTATAATATGTGTCAGTTATTCTGAGTGTATCTTTGTATACCTGTTCAACAGGGGTACTGCAAGTACTCCTTTTTGTTCTACGGGTACTACAACAATGAGCCAACGGTCGGGGTGCTAAAGTTCAGACTCCCTCTGTCGTACCTGCTGGTGGGAGTTGGCATCTTTGGATACAGCCTGATGGTTGTCATAAGAACGTAAGGCAAGACACACACACATCACAGAAGGACAGAGTTGTTTGGGTGTTTTTCATCTAGTCTTTATGGACTTATTCTTTTCTCAGGATGGCACGCAATGCAAACGAAGGAGGAGATGGGGCGGAGGAGGGAGAGTTCACCTTCAGCTGGAAGATGTTCACCAGCTGGGACTACCTGATTGGAAACCCTGAGACTGCAGACAATAAGTACGCCTCCATTACCACCAGCTTCAAGGTTAGCAGGTGTGTGTGTGTGTGTGTGTGTGTGTGTGCGTTTAAATGTTTTTAAAGAGTTTGCAGTAAAATATCAAAACCCCAGTTTAATGTCAAGCAACTTTAACTTTGTTCCATTAAACTGACTAATTTTGCTCCAATGTAGGAATCCATCGTGGATGAGCAGGAGAACCAGAAAGATGAGAACATCCATCTGCGACGGTTCCTCAGGGTTCTGGCAAACTTCCTGATCACGTCTTGCCTCGGGGGCAGCGGATACCTCATCTACTTTGTTGTGAAACGTTCTCAGGAGTTTGCTCAGATGAATAAAGAAAATCTCTCATGGTTTGAAAAGAACGAGGCAGGTTGACATTAAACGTTTGTTTTAAAGGCTGAGGCTTGAAAATGAGAGTGAAAAACGAGATTAGTAACCATCTCTCTCGTCTGATGTCTCAGGTGGAGTTTGTGATGTCTCTGCTGGGGCTGGTGTGTCCTCCTCTGTTTGAAACCATTGCAGAACTGGAGGATTATCACCCTCGTATTGCCCTCAAGTGGCAGCTGGGACGAATCTTTGCCCTTTTCCTGGGAAACCTTTACACCTTCCTCTTCGCCCTGTTTGATGAGGTTACTGCCAAGGTATGACAGAAATAGCTGTATGGGCTGGTGTGGTATTGTTGTGTTTTTACAATCTCTGAGAGTGCAAGCCCCTTGGTGTCTTTACTCTGGCTCACAGACGGTATAAAAGAAGTGGACGTAGCCTGTTGGTTTGTGGACGACTGTCTTGAAGCATAAAATTTGCCATTTTGGCCGTCACCATCTTGGCTTTTGATCATATTTGGACAAAAGGGTGGAGCTGGGGAGGAGCGAGGGGTGGATCTGACTGAGAACCTGAGGAAACTATGTGGTCGAGAGTTGTCAATCACAACATACTTCATCATCTATTTCACTCTAAATGTAACCATGATTTACAAAATGAACATCATGCTGTATTGAAGACTTGAAACTAGTGATTGATTCCATAAACTAATTAGGAAAATGTTTACTGAGGCAATAAATCAAGTGGAAAGTCAAGTAATTTTCTCATAAGCTTGCATTCAATTGGACAACCAGTGGAGTTGCCCCCTGCTGGCCATTAGAAAGAATGCAGGTTAATGCAGGGGCTTCACTTTTCAGACCCAGAGGCTACATCCACTTCTTTTTAACAGTCTACTCTCTGGCTTCTGATATGTTCTAGAATTAATTCTCCTTGATACTTAATGATTTAAGACCAAAATCACTACATCTCTTGCTTGTTTTTAAAATACTCTATTAACTGTCAGTTAAACTACAATTACAGCTTCCAGAAGGCCTGAGACATTACCTAAATCTACATAGCTTTAAAGCAAAAGTTCAACAGGACATTGGAGAATACGCTTATTTGCATGCTGGCAGGATGTAAGGCTGCAGTCAGTAGCTGTTTCCCCCGTTTCAAGACTGCAGCCAGCAGCTAGCTTAGCTTAGCACAAATACTGGAAATGGTGAGACGGTTTACCTGGTTCTGTCAAATGATAACAAAATCCACCTATCAGCACCTTTAAAGCTTATTGATCAACACATTATATCTTGTTTGTTTCATCTGTATGTCAGTGTTAACCTCTGGACAGAGCCAGATTAGCTGTTTTTCCTGTCTCCAGTCTCTGTGATAAGCTAAGCTAACCAGCTCATATTTAAAGGACAGATATGAGAGCAGTATCAATCGTCTCTTCCAGCTCTCTACCAGACGGTGAATAGCATTCCCCAAGATGTAGAAATATTCCTTTAAATCCAGGCTACAAACCATATATTTCCCTGAATTGTGCTACAGAAATGATGTTTATCTTGCCTCAAGTTTATGCTTTGATGTGTTTTCTGTTGTTTAGTTGGAGAGCGAGAAGTCAATCAAGAATTCCACTGAATGGGTTTTGAATCAGTACTATGCCAACTACAGCTCTTTCTTCAACACGACAGATGTGCCTCCTCCAGCTGTGCACCCAGCAGACGTCATCAGAGGACCCTGCTGGGAGACCGCAGTGGGAATAGTCAGTAAAGGCATTATACTGTGTACTGTAGTCCAACAGTGAATGAGAAACTGGGTGCAGATACAGATGCATTAAGTTTTGGTCCGGTTTGTATTTGTACTTAATTTCATTTTTATTGGTTCTTCTTTTCTGGTTGGTTTCTTATGACGAGCAGGAATTTGTGAAGCTGATCGTGTCGGACATCCAGGTGACCTATCTGACCATCCTGATTGGTGACTTTGTGCGAGCTGTCATTGTTCGCTTCCTGAACTACTGCTGGTGCTGGGACCTGGAGGCTGGATTTGTGAGTATTCAGTGTGTGTCAGTGGGTCACGCTGTCTCTGTGTGTGCATTACTGGTGCTTGTTTTTATTTGTTTGGTTAAATTATGTAATTAATTAATTATATTTTCTTTTTACCCACACTGTGTGAGTACAGCACAGTTCATACAGGATCCAAGTCAACCTGATACCATACAATGACATCTAGCAAGACAGCTGATCCCTAACATTCAGTGAAACAGGACCCTGAAATGAGAACTTAATTACAGAGAGAGACACAGAGAGAGGAGCAAATGCAAAGTGTATCGACCAGGTCTTTATTAATTCAGGTGAGCATGTTAATCATGTTGTTGTGTTGATTCCAGCCTTCATACGGAGAGTTTGACATCAGTGGGAATGTGCTGGGGCTCATCTTCAATCAAGGAATGATATGGTGAGATACTCCACATCTGCATGTTTGAGTTTATTTTCTGGGGATACTCTAATACTTCTAAAAATTTTGATACCTGAGTGCCAATTTAGGGAGCCAGCATATGTTTGAGGGCCCACAGGAAAACCCATGAGCTTGTCAAAAAGCAGAACGCTATCTGCTTATCTGCTTGCAGATGTCCGACGAAGTAAGAGTTGATCCATTTTTCCTGAAACCTTCTTTTCGGCGATACAGTATTTTTTTTCAGTGGTGGCTTTTTTTCCATCTCACTTCCACATTTAACTGCAGAGTTACCAGAAATACAGCGTTAGCACTGATGACAGAACATAATTCCTTGTGAGGTGCCACTAGCTGCCTTGCAACCAGCAGCCTTTTACAAGTTGTCATTCCTAACCTGCTTGTTGGTGTGGGGGCAATTTTATGCAGTAGCTGGTCAGCTGAATGAATGTAGGTTATTGAAAGTGAAGGCATTGAAATGGGCCAATGATCAATGCGTTTGATGTCACATTCACTTGCAGCACAAAATGTTTCTGAAGGCCGCCATTGGTCCACGGGCCACACTTTGAGAACCCTGGCTTTATATGGTACTAATGGTAGATAAAAGAGCTGATGTTTCTCTGGTGTGGACTGATGTTATTTGTTTGATACTGGAGCCAAACTGCTGCAATTGTAACTGGAACTAATTACTCAAACCACTAATTAGAATACTCAGTAGATTTAAATGACTGGTTCAAAGTTGATGATACAGTGTTTTTGGAATAATGTTTAACCTGTTTCCTCAGGATGGGAGCATTTTACGCTCCAGGTCTGGTGGGTCTGAACGTTTTGCGTCTCCTGAGCTCGATGTACTACCAGTGCTGGGCAGTGATGTGCTGTAACGTTCCTCATGAGCGAGTCTTCAAAGCCTCACGGTCCAATAACTTCTACATGGGCCTGTTGCTGCTCGTGCTGTTCCTCAGCCTGCTGCCTGTCGTCTACACCATCATGACCCTGTCGCCATCCTTCGACTGCGGGCCTTTCAGGTCAGTGAGCGACGGACACAACAGGACTGAAATGGTGTACTAATGGTGTGAAATGTGAATTAATATGACAAAGTTAGATTGCTGTGACAGTTCATGATTAGTTATTCTGCAGGTTAAAAGTATTTTAGTCAGTTAATTAACTGAATAAAATGTATCTGAAACAATTAAAAACCTATAGAGTCAGTTTGCCCAAATGCACTGACTGTTTTTAGTATTTTAGGATGACAATGCCAAATGTCGGATGTATTGTCATGAAATTTTGTTCAAACATTCATCGTGCTCACAGGATGAATCCTCTAGCGCCACCAACAGGTCAAAGCTTTTACTTAATACTGTGAAATAAAAACTTAATTCCATTCCCATCATCCTCGGCTGGACTTCACTGCTAATTAGCAAACATTAGAATGCTAATGCTAAGTTAATATGTCAACTGCGGCATACTAAATATTACACCAGCTAAGCATCAGGCTAACAGCATGTTAGCATGCTGTTAAAAGCACCACTGTGCTTATACATCGCAAAAGCAGCTAACGTGGCTGTAGATCATAGTTGAAAACACGTGTTTGCAGGTGCAGACACCTCCAGTAAGCCAACAACAACAGCCTCAATTTTGTTTATTGATCTGTTTTGGTTCAGCAACAGGATGAACATTTCTTACAATACTATGGGGCTGCAGTAAAGTTATCAGACCAATAATATTTCACACTGTTGCAGCACTAGCTTGTAGCTGCACTATCTTAAAAACACAGATTCAGTTTTATTTGCTTTATTTGTATGTGAGCATTTACCATACTACTACTAACACTACTACTACTACTACTACTAATATTACGACTACTACTAATAAGAATAATTATAAATGCATTGTACAAGAGTTAGCTTTAAAGTTTATCTTAAAGCTACTTTTCATGTGCAGTTCCTTGGCAGGTCTCGTTTGTGCTTAAACACACTAAAACTCTCTTACATTACAAGGGATTACATTACAGCAAACAGTGATCTGTGTTTGTCCATGTTTGTCCCCCAGTGGCCAGGAGAAGATGTATGACGTGATCATGGAGACTATAGAAAAGGATCTGCCATCTTTCATAGGCAACATCTTTGTGTATGCCACCAACCCAGGACTCATCCTGCCTGCTGTCCTCCTCATGGTGTAAGTATCACTCAAATATCACTGTTGTATCTACTGAAACAAAAACAAATTCAGAGGTAAAATACCATTTCATGTGATGGACATAGATAGATCTGAAAATGTCCCTGAAATTGTGACTACTCAAGAAAATCTGTACAGTTTCCTGGTTGTTTGGATATTTTTATATTTTATGTATTTTTTTTTTTTTTTGCTTTACATTTATGATTCTGAAGCCTTTTTTGTGGTTCTACCGCAGGAGGGAACCAAAGTCAGAAATGTTCAAATCCTACACATACCGTCTTCAGCTTTATCTTATTTTTTGAGCTGAAATAGTTGTTGTGTCTCAGACTGCCAGATTCAGTGTGTGCAATTGTAGAAACTAAACTTAGAGGGCCACTGTGTCCAAACCCTGACTCTGGTCTAAGCTGTTGTGCTGTTAATGATGGCTTTCTCTTAAAAGACATAATATATATATGATATAATAATACTGTGTAACAGGTTGGCCATCTACTACCTGAATGCAGTGTCAAAGGGATACCAACAAGCAAATATGGACCTTAAAAGGAAGATGCAGATGGTCAGTATGAGTGCTCTCTTGTTCTGCTTTTTATCTCCTTTGTTCAAGATTCAGTCAAACAAATGACCGTCTGTCTTATTGGTGGACACTTTAGGCTCGAGACGAGGAGAAGAACCGCAGGAACAACAAAGACAGCACTAATCAAGTGATGAAAGACCTGGAGGACCTGCTGCCAAACAAGTCTCTGATACCGCCTCCCACCGAGGAAGAGCCACCTCCACCTGGTACACACATACCTGCATATTCTTTTATTGCACATGCTACCAGCTAACATGCACCCGACTGTCCTCACTGCTCTTTTTTCTCTCCATCTGTCTTGTCAGATGTTGTAGTTGAGAAAGGCAGCAAATCCCCCAAAACGAAACCAGGAACAGCAGGAAAAGGGGTTAATCTGCAAAAGGATGTGTCGCTGGCTGCCCCAAACCCCCGAGCTCCAGTGACCCGCGCCCCAGGACCGAGAAGAGGGCCTCCTGGGAAAGCCGGTGGGCCTCAGCCTGGGACTGGGAGAGGAAGAGGGCGAGGCGGGCCTCCAAGGCAATAAGACTCATGATCTCTACAACGAGCAACCAGTGTCTGTTAACATGACCACTGCAGTCAAAGTCAGAGAGGGTTGCAATCAGGTTTACTGGTTATTAATATGGATCAGCAGTTTTATTGATTTCATTTGGAAATCCCTGTAAATAGTACGGAAAATGTCTTTCTATTTTTTTGTATGATGCCTATTAAAACAATTCTTTTCTGGCAAAGTGCTATTTAACTAAAACACACACACCACACACCACTATAGAGGCCATGCTGTCCACTAAACTGTTAAATACATCTGAGATAGTTCACTAGAGGAGCACAGATACATGGATGCAATATCAAGAGACACAACACTGAGACGAGTTTGAAAAAATAGAAATATCTGACAGGAATAAATGTTCATGGAGCGACAGCGGATGCTTTCGAAACATCCAGGTGCCATATGAGTGTTGCAAAATGTGTGTGGAGGATCTGAAGCCATTGGACGGCAGGAGAGAGTCAGTCCTGTGATGTGACGGCGTGATCAGTTCTTCTGTGAGATTTTGATGGTGACCGCTTTGACCTCGGTGTACTCCTGAAGAGCGTATTCCCCCCTGGAATAAAGGAGCACACAGATTATGTGAGGAACAACTGCTGCAAGAAGTTGTGGTAATGTTTCTTCACATTTTCCAGTCAAGTTGAAATGCACCAAAAGCACCAACCTACACGTGGCCAGAAAAGTGTTTCAGGACAACGTTATGATGTCACAGTGAAGATGACCTTTGACCTTCATGCGATATGAGGCATTTGTGTGAAATTTTGTCAGAATTAGCGTATGAACTCTTGAGTTATGGTCAAAAACATGTTTTGTGATCACCTTTGACCTTAAATCTTTGACCACCAAATTCTAATCAGTTCATCCTTGAGGCCAAGTGAACATTTGTGCCAAATTTGAAGAAACTCCCTCCAGCTGTTCCTGAGATATCATGTTCATGGAAATGGGATGGACAAACAGACGGATGAACTGAAAACAGGCTGTTGCAGCACGACATCTGAATAAAGATTCTGTATTTCAAAAAATTGTTCACAGTCAGTTGTGAACTTAATTTGTCATTATTTGGGTGCTCAAAAATTAAATGGTTGCAACCAAAACATTCCGGGAGTTTCCGTAACATTTTTTGGAATACAGAATTTTTTTGTTTCTAAGACTCAAAGATTTTCTAAATAAGAAAAGGAAATCATCTAAACAAAAGAGCACAGGTAAGCAAAACTTTTTTAGTTTATTTCAAAGCTTAAGAGTTAAAATTATTAAAACTAGTGAAGACATTTGCCTTTGAGTTTTCGGTTTGGACTATATGTCACTCTTATTTACAGATAATACTGCTGAAATCAAAGATAATAAAGTAAAGGACAGAGCTCTTTGTAGTAAAGGCAGAAATAAGACATTTACTGAATTTAAAGGGTTTTTTACTTACTGAATAACCTTCGACTTCACTGTGCCCCCTGCACCACCTCTGAAACCAAACCTTGTGCACCACCCATGTTAAACCTGAGATAATATACAACGGTATCACTCACAGTTCCCTGCCATTCCCAGACATCTTGAAGCCACCGAAGGGACACTGAGCGCTCATGGCATTGTAGCAGTTCACCCTACAAAAAATAAACATTAGTTTCACATCATTACATGTAATCCATCATTATTATTTAAGTCTAATAACACTTTAAGGGAGGTTTCTGTGACGATTTGCTGATACTTCAGATTCAAGCCACCAATCGTGGAGTGTTGCAGATGAACTTTAGAGGATTTGATCCCTACCAGACCATGCCAGCCTGCAGAGCAGAGGAGACCATTAGGGCTTTGTCGATGTCGTTAGTAAACACTCCTGCAGCCAGTCCGTAGTGTGTGGCGTTGGCTCTCTGGATGACTTCATGGACG
>JAPZEA010000022.1:26028944-26039210 GCA_029783685.1 Heniochus monoceros | reverse complement strand
CCAAAAAGTTTAAAAACCCATGTACTCCAGCATAATTGCTCTTTAATGTTGTTTTGAGTGTGTTCAGCGGCACATCAGTTTTAGACTTAGATTTGAAAGTAAAAAAAAAAAAAAAAGAAAGAAAACCCAAACACTTTGACCATGTGTATCTGTTCGCCACATTCAAAAAGGGACAGAAGACAAAAAACAGGCACGAGTCTGATTGGAAAAAAAAAAAGGGAAGATAAGAATGAAGAAGGGGGACTGCCCAGGTGGCTCACCTGGCAGAGCGTGCGGCCCATGTACTACGGCTGTGTCCTTGCCGTGCCAGCCCCCATTCCAACCTGCGGCCCTTTGCTGCGTGTTGTCCCCCTTCTCTCACTCCACCCTTTCCACTCTGTACTGTTCTCGCTAATAAAGGCTAAAAAAAACCCCAACTCAAAACTAACCTCACCACAGTGAATTTCTACTTTCTAAAACGGCTCTATCAAGTGACAGTGCTCAAAAAGTAGGTTACTGAGGTTTGATATGCAGTTGCATTTACTTCTGTAATTTGAGCTAACCTAGCTTTCATCACAAACATGTATTTGTTTGTTTGTGGCAGAAATTGTGAATGTGCCATTCCCCTGTTGCCTCCACACTTGAGTGCTGTATGTAAAGTGCGTGCACTTGGCACTCGGTATAAGTGCGTCCAAGCGGTTGCTGATAAAAGGCACAACAGTTTTTGGCTTTGCATCTTTGTCAGAATTTTCAACAAAGGCAGCCCCCTGCCTTTGAGTTAGACGAAGACAAAAAAAACATATCAGGCAGACAGTGGGAAGCTAAGGCCGCAGTAGCCAATGGGCACAATTTTCAGAAGGCCATCCAGGCCAGAAAGAGTGGTGAAATTCCTGCCCTGAATTAGAGCACCTGAAACATTGCAAAATATAGCTGCTCAGGCATGCAGTGTCTTTCGAATGGAGGCACAGGGTTTCAGTTGTGCTACGGCCAGCCAGCATCGTCAGCAGTCCCAAATGGTTGTTAAGAGGCCTTCTGCACCAGCCTGAGAGGTATGATGGACATGAGGGCCTGAGCTGTGTCTGTTTTTTGACTCACCATGAAATGTGGCTGGGTCAGTATCCGTCTGAGTTCTTTAGCTTCATGGTTCTCTGGGTAGCAGGAAATTTCTTACAGTACCTGAAGATGTAGAGAGAGAAAAGCATCAGAAGAGCTTGTTTTAAGGCACAGCAGCTCTTTTTCTTTATGTCAAAATCGCATATACGTACACTCACACCTCAGCACCTTGCTGTACCTGCTGCACCTCGGACAACGTACGGAGAGCGTCCCCACAACCATACAGTCCCCCTCAACCCCTAACACCGCCTCCTACATCTCCACAGCCAATGCGAGACCAACTTTGGATGCCACACAGCGAGTCAAGGCATTGCCCCTCCTCCTGCCCTTTTGACGTGACTTGGTTTGATGTCAGCTCCAGTTATGTTGCGCCTGACTGGTGAATGTGGCATTGTAGAGGTGAGGCCTCTGAGGGGGTGTGTGAGTACTACTGAAACCTGCATTGTGAAGTTACTATGAACTCTCTTCCTAAAATAAGCTTGTCAATCAATGGGGTGTGTAGTTTATGAGTGTGTGTACATGTAGGTGTTCGGTGTTCACCATCTCTGAACTGGAAAAAGCACATTTAGTGGTTATGCCCAAGAACCAGCACTCACTTGCATATCAAAATATGTTCTATTCTCAAGAATCCATGATTTCAGTTTGCATCTCCCTGCAATCCATACAGATACCGGTACTTAAATTGAAAGTGTCCAATCTTAGAAATAGTTGGAAATTTAGCAAGACAGCAGTCTCACCTCTGAACAACACGTGGAGCAACTGACACAGAAAGACAAAAATAGTTTTTTACATTGGAATGTTTGCAACGGGAAAATTATTCTACAGTCAAGTGTTTTGTCCGTGCTGGCCGATTGTGGAGACATCATTTATTCTGATGCTGCTTGCTTCACCTTGAAAGAACTTGATGCAGTTTGTCATTGTGCTTTGTGTTTCATTACTGCACTATATTAGGCTGGTCCTCACTACCAACAAGAAGAGAACTACATTCGATCTATTTATACAGGTCTCCTACAAAAGCTCCCTCGGTATATCACTTCTTCTCTTCTCACATTTAAAACCATTGCTCACCAGAGCAGATCTCAGGTCTGTTTCACTCTAGTTCTCCCTCAGGTAAATACTGAACACGGGAAGACTGCCTTCCACTATTTTGCACCTTGTGAATGCCTTACAGAGGATTTTAAAACTTGAATGTATCACCCTATTGACATTTGTATCTATTTGATGTCTGTGATTGTCTTTGATACTTGGTACTGTTGATCTTTGCATGTTATGTGCTTTTGTTTGTCTGATTATGTCTGTAATTATCTTTTGCAGTAGAGATCTTAATCTCTATGAGACTACCTGATTTAATAGGTTATACATACAATATATTGGTAGTTGACACACACACAGAAGGTCCTATAAATCTTTCACATCTAATGTTCCAATTAAGGTTATTGTTCTGTATGGTATGGCCCAACACAAGAGAATGTAGTTTAGATATTATGTGTACCACTTTCACTGCAGCATTGTAAATACATTTGTGTGGACCCTAATAAGTTTGCTTATCCAAACAAACAAACAATGTTCTTCTTTGAGTCATACTCGTAGATTTTGATCATACAGGAACAGGAAGCTGCTACACAGCAGTGACCTTCACGGATATTACATCTCAGTCCAAACCACCTCCAATTTTGCCTTATGCTCTACTCATTAGTATTGTGAACATAGCAGTGGTGTGTTGAGATCTTGAGGCTTACATATTCCAGATGTTGCAAAGCGCCACTTGCTTCATCTTGGGAGGAACTCTTAAGTGGAGGAAGACACAGGAAGAAGGGTTATACAAGCTGCTGTCCTTTTTCAGTTTTTCGAGAGTATAATGACGACAGAGGTCAGGGGAAAGTGAAACTCCACCCATGTCCTTAATCAATGCCAGCCAATCAGGTTTGGCTGCAAATTAGGGCATCCTGTGTGATTAGTATCTACAGCCAAGGCAGGTAACTTCACTCCAAAGACAGTTAGTTCCAACACCAACAGAAAATATCTGGGAAGTTTGGTGGTACAAAAATGTACTAGTGCAGTCAGAACAAAGCTTTGTTGAAGTCTGAAGTATCTTATCCCTGCTCTGTTGGGCCAGAAACCCACAAGAGTGCACTGGAAGCTGCAGTCTGATTGGTTCAAAAGCATTTCAGTGTCAGCCAGAGTGAATCAGAGCAGACAGAGGTAAAGCAGAAGAGGAGGAGGAGGAGGAAGTCCCTAAAGGCAAGGTAATTTGAGGTGAATATCAGAATCCCCTGCATGGCTGTATGTAATGTATATGGTAAAACACAAGAAATGCCAAAGTGGAGGAGAATCAACTCTCTTTGATTTTTGGTTCTAGTATCAGAAATACTCATCAGCAAAAAGCATTAATGACTTCTTTTATTTTTTCACATTAATAATGTGGTGGTGTCAAAATATTCAGACGACTGACAGGCTATTCTAGATTATTTTACACAGGAACAAAAGATGGCTTACACCACTTGGATTAGTAACACGGACTATAGTTTGAAAGCAAACGCGCTTTTGTTACAATGGCAATTTCCTGCGGCGGATTCTTTGGCATAGCTATCATTCTATTGTCATGACCCAAGTGGGTCTCTGGGTTATGTGAGCCATTGTTTGGTCACTAAATTCTGGAGCATACAGTATTCTCCAAGAATGTGTGTTCATTTGTTCCATCGTTTGCCGCTGGGAACTCCTAACAGGTGAAGACAAACCTGAAACCAGGAAAACTTTCTACTGCCTTAAAATACAGTAAGGCCCTGGTCTGGCTAGAGAGCAACGCATCTCTAATGGTCAGGTGCCTGTAAGGCTTGGCTCTCTGTACAGATAGCCAGAAAATTAATAAACTACACAGAAGAAATCTGCAGCTATGGTACTAAAATGCTGTTTCACTCCCTCATACCCACACAGTGTCAGATCTGTTGTGGCTCTATCCACAACTCTTGATCTACCAAGGCTGATTTAAGTAGGAAAATGTGAACCATGCTCTATAAGCAGACATGAACATCTTGGAGCTGTGTTAATTAGCCAGGTCTCTGACATCAACCAAAGCCACATAAAACAGAGCTTGGCTCCCCTAAATGGCTTTCCCTGTCGTAACAGCGCTGAGATTTAAGACGCCATCCCTAACTCACTCCTTCACCATTCAGACTTTTTAATTGCTCCCTCAACAAAGCGCACAACATAAACACAGCAGCATTTTGTGTATCCGCCTGCATACACAAGGGCACGCACATACACACCATGTTTTCCTCCACACACTCCCTCTACTTTCACAGTCCTTGTTAAGCACCAGCTCCAGTCTGCATCCTACTCGAGTGTTAGAGTACGCTGAGAGGTGAACACATAAATGCAAACTAAAAAAGTGTATGTGAATTCATCATAGCCAGGGTCAGACCCTGGAGACCATAAAGCAACTCTCAGTAAGAAAGCAAAACTACGCTATTAGAGCACAAATACACGGTTTCACTCTGTGTGTGTGTGTGTGTGTGTGTGTGTGTGTGTGTGTGTGTGTGTGTGTGTGTGTGTGTGTGTGTGTTTGGGTGTGTGTAAGCTGCGCTGGTTAGGGTTATTGGCTGATGCCCAGACAGCATCCTCAAAGGAATTGCAAGGAGCAGTTGTCGTTGTGGCTAATGCATTCCAGGCCACCTTTCTGTCTTCATGCTCACACACACATGTGCACACACACACACATGCATGCACTCACACACACACATATAAGCTGAGAACTTTTCCTACACCTCTTTCAGGATACGTTCAGTCGTGGAGATTTCAGGTGGAATAAGGCAGAGACAGACCTGTGGCCTGTCGCCAGGGTGAGCGAGGAAAGAGAGGGAGAGAGAGAGAGAGAGAGAGACTGACACAGTTAAAGAGGAAGGGGAGAGACTTTTAGACGGATGAAAAGAGGGAAAGAAGGAAAGAGAATTTTTGCCATACCAGCTGTCCAGTCCTGGCCTGCCAGACTACCCAGAAGGCCGTTGGAGTCGTGACTGGACCAACGCTGCAGCATCCACAGGCCTTCTACCTGCCAGATGGGGGGGTTGAGGGAGGGAGGGTAAGGAAGCAAAAGGACCAGAAGAGGAAAAGAAAATAAGCAATAAAAACAACAAGCTTAGTTTGCTTCATTTGGCACATAGAGGTACTTTTGCATGTCCGGTCAGAAGTAGTGATCTGCCCACTTGCACACACACATATCCAGGCAACCATAATCATTACAAATGTGTTTTTAACCTTCTTTCACTCTATCTTTATCCCACAGATGGTCAGCTCAGGCATATAAAAACAGGAGAACCGTTTGTGTTCAATGCCAGAGAGGATCTCCACCGCTGGAACCAGAAACGCTATGAAGCTCTTGGAGAGGTAATGCATATCTGTTTTTTTTAAGCTTCATTCAGGACGTTTTTGTAACGTGACATTACAACAGGGGTCCTCAACTACATTTGTCCAGGGAAGCCGACATTGTAGGGGCCAGTTATTTTTATGAGCTTGTGTCAGTGTGAACAGACTCCTGAAAAACATGGAAAGTCCATAATGATAACTAGATACTTATCTGGAAAATGCTGTCAGGCAGTCAGTGCTCAATAGAAAACATACAGACAGACTACCCATGAATGAGTCCTTATCTCAACAAAAAACTAATTCAGGGTCCTGGGCAGCAAACAAAAATACTCAGTATAGGACTTAATACAACAGCCGGCCAACGAAAATGGTGTTCCTCCCATAGTCCGGCCAGTGTGCTGCTGTCGGCTCCAGGGATTGGCCTGTCTGGGAGCCGAGCAGTTTCACAGTGGCGTTCACGGAGTAGAGAGGATGGAGATGGAGAGTAATCTGATGCTGTATAACGGGTGAACTATGTATTATGGATTTTTGGCTTGTTGCCAGGGGTTGGCAAGCTAATCAGCAGGCCGCCACTTGATGAGCATAACAAGATGTTGCAATAGTTGCTGATTGTTTGGAGAGCAAACAGACATGGTACTTTGGCCATTACCACTCATGGCACCTACAACATGCTTTATTATACTGGAGTAAGACAGAGTGGATTTCTGGTTTTCACAGTACAGTACATACAGATCAATTATTATGATCTTTTTTTAATTTATCTATTTTACAAAGTCTAACAGCAAGCGAGCCACTGTAGTTCTAAAGAAAATCAAGTTGTCATTTAATTCCTTTTTCATCTACACAAATATGTCTAAAAATATCATAACACGTGCATGCTTTATCTATTATAGTGGCTGTTTTAATTCACACTTAAGCTGTGGAAGCGTTACAGAAGTGTTACTAGGTCCTGAGGAGGCTCTTGCACATTCTTCCATTATAAGCTGGAGGAACTGCATTGTAACTTGCTTTTTAACACCTTATATGCCAGGGCCAGAGAATGGCTTGTGGTCCAGGCCTCTGTCATATCAGAACGTGGAAGGTTTCTAAGTATTTGAAAGGTCACGGTTTGCTGCAGCAGATCAGCACAATGGATTTCACTGTAATCATCGACTTGTCAGCTTAGTTGTGGTATGATTTGAGTTTGAGGTCAAATTTATCACATAAATCTCAAATTTCAAAACATGAAATCTGAACTGGACAGGAACAGATCTACTGACTCTGTGCGAGAACCTAAATCAGATGTGAAATCTGCACCAGAGACTGAGCATAGGTCTGAGACTGAGCCTGGTACTAGGACCCCCAAGAAGTCCTCAACCAAGTCTTTTGAGGCAACATTAGGAAGCATTGGTGGGAGTACTGAAAATCTGTACTCAAGTAAAAGTGCAATTGAAGGAAAAGTGAGAATTTCCATTTGAGAAACCTACTCAAGTAAAAGTAAAATAGAACCTGGTTAATAAATTACTCAGAGTTTTTTGGGTGTGCAGGCCAGCACAAAATAATGACAAAACAGCACATAAATTATGTATTATGAAATGAACATAGCTAACTTTAGCTAGCTAATTACATTTCCATTACCCTTTCCATGATTTTCAGCTTTGGCAGACTTTGTCAGCTATTTATTATGTCACAAAAAATGCATGGATAGTTCAAACAATAATACTGTAGAATAACAAAATCCTTAAGAATGAATGCCTTTAATTAAAGAGAGACACAGCACCATGCCGTCCATCCCAGCTGAGAACATTCATTACTACGGAAGCTCTGGAGCCCAAAAAATGGTATCTGGGACAGCCCTAATACATATATGGACTATCTGGTTGGAAAAGCATGGATACTGGTAGCTACTTTTGGACATTAATTTAAAGGATTCTATGCAATGAAATACCTACAGCTTTAAAGTCCTGTGGGCACATTTTTGTGGAGTGTGAAGTTCTGTGGTCGTCCAACTGTGCCACCACATATCCAAACATACACCATCCCAAAGTTCAAACCTCATTTACTCCCACAGTACCACCACATGCAATATGCATTACGATAATGAGACAAATGTTCTTTTGTAATCTGTTTTTTTTATTTGCATCCCCTGCTATGTTGCTTTTAATTGTGTGCATTCTTTGAAGTTCAAAGTGATAGACCCGTTTGTGGGATTACCTGGGTGTTTTTAATGCAGGTATACAGTAGCTCCTTTGAGAGCCAGCCTTCTGTGAAGGCTTTTTCCCCCCCTTTTTTCTTTTGCCTGCTCAGCCACTATCTACCAGCATCTAAAAAGGCTGTAGAAACAAACATTTGGTAGCATGCAAGCGGAAGCCCTGAAAGAACACACAGACATTTAAACTAACTGAACTCAGGCATCAGAGGGGGGCCAAACATTTGGAGGAAACAAATAATCATCAAGCAGGATGTATGCAAATTTTATTCATCCTGTGATTAAAAAATTGACAGAAGCATCTTCTTTAGAGAAGAAAAAAGGAAACTGTGTCAATCAGTGTTGATATGAGCTTGTGTAATGAGAACAAATACTGTATGAATTGTGCAGCAGGAGATTAACTGGCTTAGAAGACAGGAGCACTACCTGAATAAGCAGTATTATCTGTCTGTTGTTTTTAGGCCGCAGATGATTCAAGAAAATGGATATTGTACCTCATGCAGCTTTGCAAGTACAAATGCATTGTTTTTGCTGGTAAGAAATAGGCTCCATTATAAATAGACACAACTACTGAATTGTATGCCTTTGGTTGTAAAAGTGGGTTATGCTGCTTAGTCAGGGAGTGTGTGTCACACAAGTGTAGCTGCATGCTTACAGTATTTCTATGTCTGTCTGGCGGACACATGCAGATATGGTACATTTGTGCTTGAATTCCCATCATGCCATCGTTTATCTGTCTAGTCTTTTCTCTTATCCTACTCCTTCATGTCTGCATCAGGCAGCATGAGAGCCTTTGTCAGATGTCATGATTGTAAATGTAGAATACGTTCCTATGAGGACAGCCCTGTTATGGGCCAACGCCAATCCACAGCACACCTCAATGCCCTCTATCAACCTGCCACCTGAGATGGGTTCAGAACTAGCCACAATTCAGCCTGAGAGTTGTGAGGTGGTACAAGGACGTGGGTTCATGTGTTTGCCCCTGGGAGTGTGAATAGAATCACATCATCACTGCCCCCTAATGTTCCCATGCATGGCCGCTTTACTACAGTGCACATGCTCCTCTCCCTCTGCTTAACTGGGTTTTTTTTTACTTAGGAGTTAGGTACTTAGGAGTTTACCTATTATAACTAAATCACTGGACGGATAATTCTGGGTTGTGATAATCTGTTTTGGACTGCCTCATGCTACCCACAACGTTTAACACAACCCAAACAGTAACTTAGTGGACCACTGATTCCATTGTGCCTTGACGGATGTAAGCCTGCCATTGGCGGCCTGTTTCAGATGGCCAACGGCAGGCAATTCTGCTATCTACTGTTAGTGTTTTCAGAATCCCTGTTGCTACCAGAACCAATAACTGTAACCTTCAAGCTAGCAACCTACACACTGATCTCCGCTGAAAATGGCGAATTACCCTAACCATAACCTGTTCGCTAACTGTACGAAGGTAAACAAACCAAAAGTTGTTACCTTTCTTTTGCAATTTTAATGCCAGGTCTTGCCTCCATTCGTGCAAATGCTACACCAAAACAAGTTGCCCTGAAACTATTTTGCAAGGACATGGCTGTGTGTTGCCCAAGACAATTGTGATTGGTTTAAAGAAATACAAGCAAGCCAGAGCATTTACTTCCCCTACACCAGAATGATAATGTGTGCAGCCCGACCTCCAGCGCTGGAGAAAGGTTCGACTATACGAGACTAGCTCATCAGAACTCAACTCGACTAGATTTAAATGTACAGCTGTATCTCTAAATAATACCATAACTTTTGCAAGACTCACTGAAACAAGACCAGTGAATTCATGTGCTGTGGATGGAATTTCTACCTGGCAGGATAGTCTGATGCAAAACATAAAGATACGTGCAAGACTGTAATTTATGGATTCAGCTCAGCCATCTTTGATCCTGGACATCTGGAGGACAGTCAAAGGTGGGCATAAACAGACCCCAATAACCCCGGTGTGTTACAGCTGGACTCAAACTGTTAAGAAATGTCCATGAGACAGAAGTAGAAATGGCTGCTGATAAGTTTGAACAGTCTCTTCTGGTGACACAGGCTTCAAGTCAGATGGCCTCAACACAAGTAGATATGAAATGAAAGTACTGACGAACCATTTTTGGTTCAGCCTGTGATGCCCCTCGGCCATGCCTAAGATGATGCTCTCTGATGCACAGCAGCCTCGGCACCACAAAGATGAAACACCACAGCCTCAACGCCAGCGTATTGATGACCAGTCCATAGATCAGTCTCCTGATTCATCCTCCCCTCACTCTCCCTTGTCTCACCCCTTTCGGCATTCACTGATAAAATGGAAGCGCTGGTTAATGCTGGCATTAAATTCACCTCCTGGTCACTGCCATGTCGTCTGCCTCCACCCAACCAAGCACATTCTGTAGCACCGACCATGCTGATAAGGAAGACGACAAAAAGAGAGGACAGCTCTCCTGCCCAGCAGAGAGCTGCTTGAATTTGATAGGAAGAATGCTTCCACCAGTGCTGATTATGTCTCGGGCCATCCTCACTGTGAACGACTGAGCCTTTCGTGGATGCCCCTTTCATACCCAATCATGATACTATCACCTGTTACCAATCAACCTGTTTACCTGTGGAATGTTCCAAAC
>JAPZEA010000022.1:25815522-25828896 GCA_029783685.1 Heniochus monoceros | reverse complement strand
CAAAGCGGAAACACGGTCTAGTAAGCTGCTTTTCAACCTGAACCATAAATACCAATTTTTCCTTTCATCCAATAGTAATAAATGTGTTATTTTCCTTTATTACACATATTATGTTTTCAATGCTAAGATCAAAGGGTGATAATGCGCGACACCACAGACACCAGCGTATATTACCTGACATTTTCTGTTTAGTTCCCCATCAGTCTGCATTTCAGCTTGCACGCAACTTCAATATGACAAAAACCTCTAACGCCATAAAAACTGCAGTAGCGATTGTATAGAATGTTCCTCCTCTGGAAATCATGTCACTTTCATTGCAGGTCAGTTTTGCAGATCAGATTCTCCCCATTGTAATACGAGCGCTGACATTTCCCTACACACCAGCCGTTAAACCATCTACTCTTCCCTCCCTGGGAGAACAACAGTTCTTAAGGCCGTTTATATACAGGACAAGTTCTGCACGATCTGTCACATTCATCTCTATTTCCCATTCACCACGGGGCATTTGAACCACATCAGAATCTATTACCACCATGCAGATTCAGCCCCCGTTGACAATACAAATCATGATAAGATGGAGCAGTGACTCCATAAACACCCTCACTTATATATCACATCATATGAGCTGGGCTGGATAGCAGATCCCACTTGTGATCTATGTGATCGTCTATTTATATGGATGGACTAAAGATAGAGATATCATTACATCTCTGTCTGTCTTTAACCTGTGTCTGTTACAACCCCATTCAAACAACAGATATAAATAGTGGTGTGTGTATATATGTGTGTGTTTATCTGCGGGAGGCATCCATCACTCAGCAGTAGGAGTTCCAAATCAGTTGCTTGCGAGGAGAGATTTATGCTGTAATGCATCAAATCAACAGACCTTTACAGTAAAATATGATTTTATCAATAGGCCTGATCAATAGTGCATGCAAGCCGCTGTGTAATTATTACAGAGGTCCGTATCAATAAAACTGTCACGCATGACCTCCTGCCAAAGGCTATGGAGCTGGTAGTCACAGACAGTCGAAGAAAGGTTTGTGTTGTGGCCCTGAGATGTTTGATTACCTGTACATAAGGTCATGTCTTTGATGTACCATAACTTATCAGGACATCTCGGCTGACAGGAGAGTCGGGCGAGGAAAGTTTGAACAGCGGCGACTGCTACTGCAACTGCACCGCAACACATTTAAACCTATATGTATGTGATGCATTTTACTGACCAATTAATGCTGCCAGGTCCTGTTTAAAAATGGTCATTGTCAATTGTGTTTCCTTGCACCTCTGCAGACGTTAGAGAATATAAATGATGGAGAGGCGGATGACTGTCTTTACTGGAGTGAGGCTCATTTGTCCTAAAGCAAGGCAATCCGAGAGTGGAAGAAAGACTGTCAAAAAGAGCTTTGTATTACACTGTAGTGGGAGCTCTCTCCAGTAACACACACACACACACACACACACGCACACACACACACACACACACACACACACACACATAAAGTACACCAGAGAGAGAGAGAGCGTGAGGCAGGGACCAATGAGGCAGTTTATATCGGGATTTTGTTTCACAGCCACGGCCTCCTGGGAGAGAGGGGTCTGCCAATAACACTTAAGAGACAGAGCAGGAAAAGTAAGTGCTTTTATTACAGCTCATCACTCATGTAATTTCTGGCAGCATTTGTGATTACAGATCAAGTGATTGACTAACTACACATTCGGCGGCTGAGTTATGAACCGGGTGCCTACCATTCCAGCCCCGGCAGATTCTCCGTGTCAGCTGTAACTCATCCACTCCCAGGGTGCTAAATCAGAGAGCGCACTGCAGCCGGAAGAGTTAAATAATAACTTGAGCTTTATTGTAAATCTGTCAGAAATTAAACCTGCATGGACGTCGTCTTGGCCCTGATGTTGTACTGCATGGGGTGAAGAGGTTGGATGGAGGGGATCAATAGAGGCCCTGATGGAGGTATTGATGGATGACAGGTGAAGTGGGTGTGTATGCGTGCGTGTGTTTGTGTATGGGTGTGCGTATGTGTGTGTAAGGGCTGGGATTGAATCACCCTGGGGTTAGGTAGAGAGCACGGCTCAGGGTGTTTAATCGACAGGTCTCACCTTGAATCGATTGGCAGGAGTCTCACAGGGCAAAGACGTGATACACACAACCAACACTTACTCACACACACCAAAACAAACCATAGGGAGCGTAACAGACGATGGGGTGGGATGCAAGCAGATGTCTCAATGCCATTAGTACTGCATGCCTGTATGTAGTCGGTGTTGGGTTTGGTACTCACAAAGCACTTTTGTTTTACTCGTCACACCTGGAGCAGCAGCCCCTTTAAAATACCATTGCTGAGGTCCACAGAATTAACATCTATATCCTCTCTTACCTTTACAAACTGGGATCAATGTAATTAATAGTTTTGATGTCCATTTGTATTCTTTGTCCAACTGAAATGACGACGACTGTGATAAAAGCAAGAGGAATAATAACATATCTGCTCAATATTTCTCACAGGTGTTACAGAAAGTGAAATCTTTATAACTTGATTTCTAAATGTCAGTTTTTAAAAGTGATAAAATATGAATAATTACTACATTACTAGAGGTGTTAATGAGCAATATTAGTACTATTGAGAAATAATTTTACTTTATTTTGAGTGATGTGTCTAATCCAACACTACCAAGATGTTACACAGTGCCAAGTTACTGACAAAAGGCCCTTTTGTTAAATGTAGATAATGGAGAAAAAAAAGCAACAACATCACATGCGCCATTTATAATGAAATCCTGACAAGAAGAATTACCATGTGGTTGTGGTCTGCGCTGTGGCAACGAACCAGTTTGCATATAGTACAAGGCTAATGAAGGCCCTCTCTCTACGAAACATAAAAAACAAAACCGAGCAAAGACGCAGAGCAATGCAGACTCAAAGGAAGCTCTGTTTCCTGTAATGATCATACTTTACTTTGAGAAACCTCATCATATTGTATTATCTCACACTCAAAAGAGCCACAGCAGCATGCATGTGTGACTCATACTGCAGAGACGGGCAGCCATGAAAACCCTCCACCGTGAAATGTCTTACAAGAGGCCAAGATCTGAGAGGGCGTTATGTCTTTAATAAACAGCACACTGTACGTATTAAAATGAATGTGGCTCGGTAGTACATGCAGTAAAAAAAAGCTCAACCCTCTCAAGTTCTGTTGAAATGTGGTGATTCAAGGACTCTGCAGCTCCTTCATGCGGCTTTGACTGTAAGACCAAAGTCTAATGCTTTCAGATGAGGTCAAGGTTCGTGAGTGTCGTTGACTGAGACGGTTTGCAAGAGAAGCATATTTGCCAAATCACAGTGTGGGGTAAAGTGAAGGCCATTAATGCTGATCTGGGGTCTGTTTTGGAGAGCTCTTACAGAGGAAAGGAGGCTGTTTGCCAGTCACCTTGGAGCCAAAAGTATTTAGATTTATATGTGGTCTCCAGAAAAGCATTATCAAGTAGATAATAGAGTGCACATTCTCTCATTTTTTGGGGACTGTTAGGTAGAAATGCTTTTGACACTGATGACGTGATGGATACGATTACGACACATTTTGATTAAAAATCGTTCATATGACCTCATAGAAGGGTAAGGAAGGGTAAATATACACATTTCAACATTAAAACGTGAGATAATTCTCGAAGTCTGTGGATTCTTAGAGATTCTTCTGAGAAGAAACCACCCTCCTGTGTGTACGACAGTACCTGAAGGGTTCAGAAGAGGAAGGAGTCGGAGAAAGACAGGTTTCCACTCCTAGTCCTGGGTGCAAAGAAGAGGAAGACATTTGAACTTGCCGTCCAGGGCTCACATGGGGAGAGGAATTGTAAATCGAAGACTGGAGTTCATCATGTAGTCTAATTCTTGAGCGGTGACAAGAGGCCACCGTCTGAGCTGCAGGACCTGGACATCTCCCAGGAGGTCTGGGTTTAGGTCTCAAACTGGGACTCTGCAAAATGCTGCTGTCACTTCCAGGTTTTTGAATCAGTTCAGTCAGATGTGTAGATCTCTCCTGAGGACACAAAAACATATGAAAAAAAGACAAGAAAACAAGAGGAGATATGAAAACAGTCCACTCTGTCCTGAAGTTAAAAGGCTTTTTAACTGTTAACTCCTTCCTGCTTGTAAATTACTGTTCCTGCAGCAGTCCGCAGCTAAAATCACACCTCAAGCCTGCCAACTGTACTTGCTTGTTTAATCTCAGCCAAAGTGATTCAATACTGCCTCTCGAAGTACGAAACCACTTAGCTCTCTCAATCATGCTGTAGGACGGACATTTATTGTAAGTATAACAAATAAGGGGTTGAGGGCCAGCAGCTCTGTGACATCACCGGGTCATCCTGACATTTCCAATAACTCCCTACTGTCAGCTTTCTAATAAAAGAAAAATGATGTTTGGATTGTACTGAGACAAAAAAAATATATCAAATTTAATATGTGCAAACCCACATGTTTGTTTCTCCTTGAAGATACACACCTGCTCATGGAAAACACATTAACCACAGGCTGGACCATTTAGATTTGTTCTTTGTGATAAGCACATTAATACTCACCTTTCGAGCCTCGGCTGAAGCTGAAAGTCTGCTATGAGCTTGCTGTGCTGTCAGTAGTCGGGGTAAAGTGCTGACAGTGGGCCTGCACTGCTCTCCCTCTGACCGGGGTAAAAGATGCAAAGTGGTGAAGACTACGTCTCTGCTTCTGAACGGTTCTTTTCTCAGTTCCCACGGCCCCGCTGTCCCACAACCCTCCCTCACATCCCACTGGTTGCGGTTGATTGATGGCCGGCCATTTCCTCTACTGTCCATCCTCATTGCAGACCTGGCAATGGCAAATGCTGAATCGTGTAACGCTCCATCTCCCTCATCTTTGTTTGGTCTTTCTTCTTCCTCTGCACTCTCACTTTCTTCATCTTTCTCCAGCTCCTCAGAGCCCTCCGGTCTCTCCAGACCTTGACGCAGCTTGTGATGAACCTGTCAGGCGGATACACAATATCTATTTAGGCTGTTCCTATTGTGACACAGTCAAAGTAAACTGACTGAAAATCATTTTAAAGTAGGCATTGTTCACGGTGACTTAGGCATGGTGTACATTTCTGGGCAGATGGTGTGCCTTAGTGTTGGGCAGTAATGCTTATGTTACTGTAACGTTACAGTCATGTAGTTCCTTTTATCAGTAAGCAGTAGTGGATTACAATTTGACATTCAGTAATCAGCTTGGCACAGGGGGTTGGAGGTGTAGGGAGGCAGTTAGCCTCTACCAAAAGAGCTGAAATGTGCCTCTCAGTGGCAATAAAATTTGCTTTCAGTAACAAGAAATGCACGTCCTGGTAACTCCAAAAGTTTTCTAGTTTCTATGCTGTGTCTTCTAAGTTGGCTTGCTAATGTTAGCCACTGGTAAGCCTACATTCAAGGATCAGCTGTTCCGGCTATGTGTTCACATGCTTTGTCAATAAAGTTGATTCCGATAGAACAGAAAGTTGCAGCCATGACAGCAGACAATGTTTCAAATCTGGATGTTGTTACAAAGAAGCAAAAAATTCTAAAACGTGGATGTGTCACAGTCACTTTCAATCTGGCAGCACAGAAGATCAAAACAATCACCACAGATTCAAAGTGGACACCCAAGATTAGTGTCACCAGTTCGGTATCTGCCCAAACATGAAATATGGTCACAATCTGCCCTTCTGTTCCTGAGTTATGATGCTGAACAAGGGCCAAAAAAGTTTTAAAAGTGAAGCTGACCTTTGACCTTTTGTATATAAAATATCACTTCATTTTATCCTCTGAGATATTTGTGTGTATGTGTTTTTTGTCATAACTAGTGTATCAACTTGATTTATGGCCATCCTTGAGTCCAAGTGGACCAAAGCTGCCAAATTTAAAGAAATACCCTCAAGGTGTTCATGAGATATCGCATTAAGAACAACAGGACATGCATATGTACATACATATATATGGACAATGTGAAAACATAATGCACTCCTAAAACTTGGATTTCAGCACGGTATTCCAGGTTGAAGTGTGTACAGTAGCTGAATGCATGCATGTGTGTATATGCATGTGTATGTGTGGAGGTGAGAGAATTGCCTTGGTAAGGTTGCCTTCATCAGCGCACAGTATAATTCTAATTGGCTTTATTAGGGGGCTTAAATCTAATACCAGCTCTGTGCACTGCCTTAGGCTCTCTCTCTCTCTCTCTCTCTCTCTCTCTCTCTCTCTCTCTCTGTCTGTGTGTGTGTGTGTGTGTGTGTGTGTGTGTGTGTGTGTGTGTGTGTGTGTGTGTGTCACACCTCTGTTTGATGTTTACGACTCACCAGATCTCTCACAGAATGTTTTCTATGTAACAGACATGAGTAGATGGACTAACACAGGCCTATCACAGCAATAAAACCACACCTCCCCCCCACGTGTGCCTCAGTCAATACGCAAATACAGCATTTAGAGGTTCAAGCCCAATGAACTAGCAGCTCTGTAGCAACAGATGTAATGGTACAGACTTAAGGCAAGAGAAAAGCTGCATGAAACTGCACTGCAACATTTGACCCCATTTAAAAACTTGATACCAATTAGAGAGTTCTGGCTGTAAATAATTTAAGAGATCTCTCTCACTGAGCACACACATAATTTTACGGGCATGCACACATGTACGCATGAATGTGCGTGTGCGTCGGCACGATCTCACACATTAACCTATGAACATATACTGTGCACTCGTGGACGCGCGCGTGCACGCGCCCAGACTCCACCATGCTCTGGAAACAGACTTTTTAATGAAGCCTTCGCCAAGTGAAAGTAGAGCAGAAATACATACTGGCCCATTTCTGCCTTCAGTTCACCCTCCTCTCCTCGCTCCGTCTCTCTCCCTCACCTTCTGCACATCATTTGTTTTATTCATGTTTCGTTGTCTTTCTCTGTTGTCTCAATGAGTTAAATCACAACCCCTAATTTATGGCTACAGGCAAAGACAATTCTACAAACAAACCGGCTGATGAGAGGGGATGACTGAAAACATACGCGCCGAGTGGTGTGTGTAAATCTTAAAATGTCTGTTACTGTCTTTTTATCTATGGTTATTTACATAAGAAATGACAACGTGCGTAAAAGAATGGCTGTGATGCAAAATGAAAAAGGCTGTGCACTGGAGGAGAAGTGAGAGAGGAGGGGGGGGGGGGAGTAAATCCAGTGACACTGAGTGGGGAGCACTCAGGTGTGGTGAGAGGATTATACAAAACCCTGAGTATGAATGACAGTAAACACCTGAATGACAGAGCGATGGGGAGGAGCGGGAGCTTGGCTGTGTGTGTGTGTGTGTGTGGCTCTGGGTGACAGTTTGCGGTCCTCGCTGATACTCTGAGAGGTGAGTGAATATATTCGCCACTTAATGTTTTTGAGGGCTGTGCTGTTTACTCAAGTGCAGCTTGTTATATTGTATCATTCATTACCGATTTGCTGATTTACAGCATGTATAAAGAAAGGGAAACAATGAATGAAAGAGGACTGGGGAAGCAAACAATGGGTGCGTGGGAATGAGGATGTCAACAAGGCAGGCAGGGAGTGTGGAAGAGGAAGATATCAATCAGGAGCGATCCACTGCAAGAGTTAGGGAGCTGTTGAGTTAGCAAGTGAGTTACAGATTGAGCTATACAGTATACAAGTAAGTCAATAAAAGGGCTCCAGAGCAAGAAAGAGGAGGTATGTTTATCTTACTTGCACTGTGTTTTCTTTCTCTGTGCACTCTGTCGGTAGGGGATTGCTGACAAGGTCTCTGAAGCGAGCTTCGGTTTCTGGGTGAGCACATTCTCTGTTCTCCTCCCTGCTCCCTGAAACACAAACACACCTCTCTCAGCACCCGCAATCAACACTTTAATGTTCTTTTTGTCGCCTTTAATCCGATCTTTGGCTCATTGCTCTTTACCTCGTGCCTTTTCAGTTGCCACGTCGAGTTATTCAAACATCATTCAGAGAGAGAGTGTTGATTTCCGTTGCTGAAGGCATGTCAAACTTCTTATGCAATTATCTTATGCAGCATTATCAATACGACCCTGCTGATCCTTTTTTTTTTTTTTTTTTTGACTTGCATGGTTAAGTTGGATAAAAAGCTACCTTTTTTTTGCAAGCCATTAGCGGGAGTGCCAACACATTCGCACCCTCTTGTGGAATTCTCAAATGTGTTTTTAACCTTTGGCTTAAGGTTAAATTCAGAAGAGAGCAATGCATGTTGATTCCTAGATCTGCTCTTAGTGAAATCCCTCACCTCTAGAGCTGTATCACTGTACAGCGCTGACTCTACATGAAGCGTGACCCCGTTTCCCCCACGGCGACCCCCTCCTTCCCTTCACAGCCTTGGAAGATAGAGGAGCACAAGGGAAAGGCATGCCAAGGCAGTAGACACTTTTAAGCAAAGATTAAAGGTTTTTCTTTTTAATCAGTCATTTGGCAGCGATGTTAGCATTTCACCCTGGTGCGGCTAAGGATCAATTTTTAATGCTGCTGTGCAGAGTGCAGACAGGGTGATTGGCAAGAGAGAAGCTATTTACAAAGGATCTATTTACAAATTTTTCCATAGAAATATGCAGAGGGCACAATTGACATCTCTTACAGAATTTTAAATAAGCCCTCTCCCTTTTTTCATTTCGTCACGAGGCACGACCTCTGTGAGCCCCTGATGATCACTGCTCTGTGTGTGTGTCTGTTTACTCACATGTAAGAATAATAAAGAAATCTACACCTCTCCCCTGTGTTGCATTGTGTTACATTTCTCCATGTTGTGCTGCCAGGGGCTGGGTAACTAGGTCAATCAACCCTGGTGTAAACACATCATAAGAATCCACCAAAAACATGCTAATGACAATTACTCATTTTAAATCTATACCTCTCCACTTTTCCATGCCACAATAAAGATTTATATCTAAGGAGAAATATTAGTAGGTAGCTAACTATGCCAACTATGCACTGCCTGTAACTACTACTGCAAAAGTCTAAAGAGCCCGACTTAGTAAGTTTGTTTGATGTTGATGAATTAAACTGACTTTGTGTAAATAAAGAAATGTTTCTTTGCATAGGAAAAGCATCAAATGAAGTTGAACTTGCAGTAAATCTCAGTGTGTCTTAAATAGTGGTGACCTTTGAGGGGTGCACAGGACAGACAGGCCAAATTCCCACATAAAAGAAGTGAAATATTCAGACCCACACAAGTTCATGTTTGGACAGACTTGACACTGCTGTCACCCCAAGCATCAGTCTTCATATCCATCCATGAATCAATCCATATATCTATCCATCCATTATCCAACCGTCCATTCATCCATTATCCAACCAACCATTCATTCATGCAGTCAACCAGCCTTCCAGCCGACCAACCCACACACCATTGATCCAATGATTGACCCTGCACTGGGTGGATCAATACTCTCTTGAATGGCATCATTGTACAGGCTTCGGCACAATGGGCAGGCGTTGTTTGTGCAGTTCATTTCCAAGGTAGCAAGGCTGTGCAGGGCTCTAACCTGAGTCAACTCTCCTTTCTCCTCCGCTTAAATGATCACAACAAAGAGAAAAGAGGGGGCAGTGAAAAAGGCACTGAGCAGCGAGCATCCCGTACACGTGTAACAAAAGGGACAGTGGTCCATGTAAAACTACTTGTAATGACTCCCGACTATGAGATACTTTAGATAAAGATGCCTGCGGATGCGGCAGGTTTACAGACACATAACTGCACTGTTACACAGGCAAGTAGACAGACAAGAGTAATAACACACGTTCAAACACTTCCAGATGAAAGACGTCATGTGTGATGGTGCAGATCAGGAGCAAACTGAGGGGAAAGTCAAACTGAACCATGTCACACAGACACATTTCATCTCCGCTTCTACCCCAGATAACTCCGATATTCATCCATTATCTATAATCGCTTATCCTTTGCAGGGTTGCTGGGAGAGAACGGGGGCTGGAGCCGATCCCAGCTGACATTGGGCGACCCTGGACAGGTCGCCAGTTCATCATATGGCTGGCACATAAAGACAAACAACCACTCATGCTGACATTCACACCTACGCCAATTAACCTAACCTGCATGTCTGTGGACTGCAGCAGGAAGCCGGATCACCCGCTGGAAATCCATGCAAACTCCACATGGAAAGGCCACAGTGGGCGAGAGGGTTCGAACCCAGAACATTCTTGCAGTGTTAATTGCTGCACCACCACGCTGCCACTCTGCTTCTCTTCTAAGTATTGTCATATTGTATAGAATGGATTACTGCAGACAGTTGTAGTAAAGGCATTCCTTAAACAATATTAACCTGGAGGAGCAGCAGTATTCAGCATACTCATGTTCCATATATCACTGTGGAGCCTATTGTGGCTTGGTGTGCATACAGAAACCCTGCTGGGTTAGAGCCGGGACCGGGTCTTGGCATTAAATGACTGGGACTCTGACAAGTCTCGGAGCTCTGTCACTGCGGTTCACAGGTCTTGTTAGCCGAGGTGTCGGCAGGGGTGGAAATGAGTGTGTGTGAGTGTGTCTCTGTCTGTGTGTGTGTATATGTGTGTGAGGTGAGCATTAGACAGCACTCCTACCTCCACCTCCTCACCTGACACCGGCAATAAAACTAAACAGGCCAAGGTGCTATGCCGTGTGTGTGTGTGTGTGTGGATGTGCACGCAAAAAAAGGGGGCATGTGTGCTGCAGGGTTGTTGCTGCTGTCACCAATTTGCCGGGGCCTCCAGACGGGAGTAGGAGCAAGGTGACGGAGCTGTGGCTTGATAAACACAGAAGCCCTGCTTCGATTTCCCATCCAGTCCACTTTGGAAACACATGGCTCTTCCTGGGCGCTCCTGGCCCGGGGAAGGAGGAGGAGGAGGAGGGGGCAAAGGGGGAGGAGGGGAGGAAGAAGGAGAGCCACAAGAGAGACATAGTGATGGGTGTGCAGTGGGGGAGATAGCAGTCAGGAGGAAGGTTGAGAGAGGGAGTGATAGGGAGGAAGCAGAGTATGTGGTTGAGATAGGAAGAGGGCAGAAAGAGGTGACAGGCCTGGTGGGATCAGGTGTATTGACTTCCAAAGAGATGACAGAGCTTCCATAGACTGACAAGACAGACAGAGAAAAAAGAAAGATTGTTGTGAGAAATTTGAGTGATCCTCTAAACATCGTACACTCCCAGAAAGACGCTTGAAAGGTAAAAACAGAGACGTACAATCTCTCAACCTCCTCTTCTTAGTCCCTCTCTCTCTCAATCTTTCACTTCATTCCCTCCATCTCTCTCTGTTTTGCTTGGTAACAACTCCCAGTGTTCCGCCTTTCAACTGACATCAGAAGTTTAAAGACCAGCTCCAGTTGGAGGAGCAGAGGAGTGTCAGTGAGGGAGGTGAGGCACCAAACTCCCCTCTGCCCCCCTAGAGAGTTAAGGAGATCACATTTTAACCCCCCCTACCAAACCCCACCCTGCCGCTCCTCTCCTCCATGCCTTAATACCAACATAAGAGGACAAGTGTGGGCTCTAAGCACCAGTGATCAAACACGAGCGGCTGCTGGGTGCGCTAGGCTCAGGACGGTTGGCCTAATAGGATTGGAAGCCCCCAGGTGAGCCAAAGGACACCTCCAATCAGCGTGATTAGCCAAGGGCTAAGCAGCATTTCTAGCTATAGCACTGAGTGATGCACAGCGCTAAAAGGATCACATGGGTTGTGGAGAACGCAAACAAGCCATGGAGCGCCATGGTTGATGGTGCATGTCAAAGTTTTGTGTGGGATTGATGGAGTTTAAAGTTGCAGTTTTAAACGTGTCAGAATGATGTTGAGATTTTGACTGTTTGCTAATCATTATTAAGTTCACAGAAGCGTATGATGTGTGGAGCCGTGGAATAACCTTGTCTTCTTGCTACTTATAAAAACAGTGCATGTTGTATACATGCCTGTGCACACTGCAGACACATGCACACATAAACGTGAAGACCTGCACGTCTTACCATCCACACGTACATGCATGGACAAACACACACGTACATTACAGGGTCGAGTATACGCACACACAAACACACACACAGACAGGCTTTTATAAACTCATCACATCCAAAAAACAATTACCAGAGACTGAGCTCATCACTGACTAAGCAAAAGTCATCCAGCGTGTAAAACACACAATATAATTAGCACACATCAAGCTGCTGTGTCCTACTGTGCATTAATGATGCTTCCCTCTGAAGTGAATTATGGTTTGATGAGTGAGAAAGTGAGTGAGGAGGGGCTTTGAGGAGGAGCAAGACATCATTTGGAGAAGGGGAAGAAGAGAAGCCGATGTGGAAGGGAGAGGGGAGAGTAAGAAGATTCAGAAACCTGAATTCGGCTTGTTTGACCTGCTCTCATTGCCCCAAAAAACAATTAACCAGAGAGATATGAACACTGAAGGATAGATGGTAGATTACTCACTTTCGGTGATGGCCATTATGTGCCAGGTGCCACAGGCCACATCACACACCTGTATAGAATGAAAACAGGTGTTAGACTTTAAAGCAGTGTAAAATTTCAAAGCACAAAGGAGGTAAGAAGATTTAATGTTTAATAATTATTTTTTAGCATTCATTCAACTATAAACCAAAAGGATATCAGCAAAGATTGATTTCATAGATGGGGCAGAGTGGTGGGATTTTATTAAAATGTGCCATGGGTTTATTGGAAGGAGTTTTTACTTACAGATTCGCTTGTTTACCAGGAAGTGACAAGTCTGCAAGAAATTTAAGTCTTTTTTTTTTTTTTTTTAATCCTGGCATATTGCACTTCTGGCTAAACCCTGATGTTTTCATCAGCTGTGAAAGGCTAAACACCTGCTGCGCCATCATTGATTTGGGTGTGTTCAGGAGCGCTACATGATTTAAACTTTAAACCCACAGAAAGCAGTGCAGACTCAGCTTTCAGCCGCATGCGAGTCACCGTGGACCCTTTAAGAATGTATGCATATCCAGCTAAAACTCATTTACACAGAAAATCCCAGGGCTTTCATCTACTTGAGACTTGAGGAGCCTGAAAACATCATTTGTCCAGTCTGTCTCATGCGCACCTTTCCGCCTGCCAGTGGAACAGGCTGGGGGGTCCAGAGCCTTTTGAGGCCTGGATGATCACTGACCCAGGACACACAGGGGATCTGACCCCAGAGGAGCAGCTCTCCACCTGCTGGAGACATGAACAAAAGGGTGAAATGTCCAGATACATCACAAATACATACAATGTAACCTTGCGACATGTGCAAACTTTTATCTAAAGTATGGAAAGTAAAATGAGCCATATGAGAAGGTGTTTGGATGCGCTTCACATGTTCCTGACACTCTCAAATGTACTGCCAGATTGT
>JAPZEA010000022.1:25685588-25698546 GCA_029783685.1 Heniochus monoceros | reverse complement strand
CTCTCTCTGCACAGATTCCACTCCTTTTCTGGCGGTAGGAGATTCCAGTATATGGTAAACAGGAATGGAAACCTGAGCAGAGGCCGGGACACGGCAGGAGAACCCCAGTCAAATACCTACAGTGAGCGTTGGTGAAGCACACTGCGAGCTCTGGCATTACCATCCACTAATTACCACATTTTGGAGGATTTTTCACGTTTTCTTTTTTTAACCCCTACTTCATTTCCCCTTCCTCCCTTCCATTTTGTTTAGCAAATAGCTTTTTATAATCCTCATTGAATCAATTTTCTGTGTCAAAAAGAATAAATTAGCTTGCTTTATTTTGGAATAAACCATTAATACAGGAATGGCTGGTAATTAATTTCCTGTAATTGCCCCACCGGGATTGGTGTCAGTTACACCCACTCCATGGAAATGCTGTATATTAGCTTAAACATGGCTCTTCCTGTGCCTCTGTGTTATTTGGGTGACAGTTTTGGTAAAAGGAGGGGTGACGACTATCAGCGGGTGAGTACAGAGCTGTTTGATCAAGTCTAAATTACAAATACGCCACCGTCACTCATCTCACACATGACCAAATCATGTCTAGAAATTACATGTTATATATATTTCTAAAGACTGGCAACCAATGTATGTGTTTGTATGTTATCAATTCTACTTGAGCATATTAGATGTAGTTAATACTTGAACTTAAGCCTAAGCCTGGGCTTACAGCATGGCTGCATGTAGTAATAACTCTTTGTACATAACCCTCCCCAAAATGCTTCTTTAGTTGTAATACCCACACCAGGCTGTTTAACATCTCTAATTTGTCATTTCCAGGGGATGGCCGGCAGAGCAGACTGAATTGCCTTCTCTGGGCTAAGCTCCTTATGTTCACTTGTACATATTGGAGGATTTGTGTGAGCGAACTCAGTGGGTCCAGGTAAAGTAGTCCCACTCCACTGGCTGTGTAAACAAAGGATATGAGGGAGCCGCTGCCTTGTAGCCTCACTCAGCAAGAGTCTGCGGCTCCAACTCTGTACTTTAAGACCTCAAGACAGCACATTAACATCCATCTCCCCAGCAGCCTGATTTAGGAGTCTTCTCCAACAGGTTCCCTCTGCACCCAGTGCCCCCATTCAGAGGCAGAGTGCAGTTTTCCTGCGGCGTCAGGGCAAGGTGGCAGAATGTTGGCTGGGAAGTGTGTCACCCTGGCTGAGGTTGGGGCACAGTGGCACAACGGGAGTGTTTCTATTCCCCTCCTCCATCTTTCTCTCCTGCTTCCTCCCTCGCTCTCGCTCCCGCCACAACAGCACAGATGAAACCATGGCATGCCCCCAGTGAACAGCGGAATAGGCAGCTGCCACCAGTGGGCCTGGAAGGGCCCGACTTAAAAAGAAATTCGGAAAAATAGCTGTAACCCAAAAACAGCCGCAGTGAGCCGCAAGCCTCCATCGGTGCCCCTATTTTCCTATCTGAGATGAAGTGATGATAACTGCAGTGAGGGAGGGCAGCGGTTATGGAGCCTGCCAAAAGACAGACAGATCCTTCCCCCAGGTCAGGAACCATGGGGAATGGGCAGGATACTGAATCATGGGGCTACTCAAGGTTCCATTGTCAGTCTTTTTTTGATGTCAAAAACACACATTTTCATACACATGTTCTGTGTTTCTGCACATACTCTTCATGCACAAGTTCCCGCAGACAGACACACACACACGGATACACATACACTGGCTGAATAGGATTTCCAGATCTTGTAGTTTGCAGTCGATTGTTGTAAAGCTGATGTAGTGTAAGGCTTTGTCCCTCCGACAGAAACACTCCTCTAATTTGTAATAAAATATACACATTGTTCCACTTTCACTGAACATTGTGAAAATGGCTGAAGTAAGAAAACAAACTGTGGTATCCTCTGAAGAAATATATAGCAAACGTATTAAGGAAATAAGACATGAGGTAATCTCCGCCAGGGGAAGCAAAGTTTAGAAGGTTTAAAAAAAAAAAAATGCCCATGTGAAAACCAACGCATCGCGGCAAGCTCCTTTTTCTCTCCATGACTTTGTGGGAGGATTATTCACAGCTGTAAAACTAGCATATAGCCATCTGCTTTTCTGTGTTGTTACAGGCAAAACGGTGGACGCTGCTCGGTAACACGGTTGAAGTAGAGGACAATGTTACTGCCTAAAAGCTGGGGAAATATTATAAACCAGAAATACCAATATGCTAAGTGAAACCAGAGTTATCAGGAGGAGAGAAAGAGAGTGGTGAACTACACAGCAATTTTTACATGGTTCTTCTCTGGAAAGAGGAAAAAAAAAAAATGCACTGAATGACTGCTTTGTTCAAATTTCATTCTCCCTCCTGGTGATACATTGGTCACACAAAGGCTATGCGATTGTGGTCTGCTGAACAGTTGAGGCTCACAAGTTGAATTTCATACATGTATATTACGCTATGTGCTGCAACAGCCAAACAAAGAGCAGTGGCAAACCCATTCTTCCTAATTGTGCACTTGGCAAAGAGACACTAAGATTGATGAGGAGATAATCCATGTAAGATGTGTCTTGTTGTAAGTCTACTCTCGAACACTTAAAGAGAGACACTCCATCAGGGTTTGAAGTTGAGAAATAAGGTGGGATCTAAAGTGAATCAATACCTTGGCTGTGGAGTGGTGGCCACCTGCCAAAGAGACTGGCACATCCAATGTGTCTTCTTCTGGACATCAAGGATGAGTAGTGAGTCCCCTTTAAAACAAATGACTCCTCAAAGCACGTCCTCTAAATCTGGGCCACATTAGCCTGTCCTTTGTTTGTGTATGTAAGGAATGCATATTCTTCTGTTACTCTTATCAATAAATCGCAGCAAAAACAAAAACATTCTGAATTTCCAGTTTCATCTCATCCACAACAAAAATACACACATGCAGTTTGGCTGGAGTCTGAAGCGTAAGGTTTTTGGGGGTGTCTTGTCATATCATTAGTTCTGAATGACCTCAGAACAATCTTGGGAACTCTCCTGAAAGTCTGAGACAAATAAATCCAGCATGGCGGAAATCGAGATAAGGAAACAGAGAGCGATAACGAGAGCAGGAGTGTGAGATCTCTAAGCCATGTTAAAGCGGCGGGGTAGGGCACTGTCATGGCTGTGTGTCTGAGAGGGCTTCAGCCTTTGGCTTTCTGTGCATTTTAACACACCATAAATCACTCTCCAAGCCCAGCCCTGCATTACGTGAATGATATATTTTATTTACACTATAGAGGAAAACACACATGGTCCTTATTAATCATCTCCCACCTTTAATAATGAGTCAACTTCCACTCATTCATCACCACTTCCAAAGCCATGCCTGCAGAGAAATACGTTGGGGGAAGAGGAAGGAAAAACAAACATAGTTGGCTAACAAGGTGGCTGTTTGAGAAAAGGATATGTAAAATGCTTCAAAATGCGATTGTCACATTCTTAAGGCATTAGAAGCCAATACTGTAATATGGAGCGTGGAGATTTTAGCCCAGGGGATTTTAGCTATTTAGTTTGTCACTCTTTGAGAGTAAAATACCTAGATGACATGAGAACTTTTCTGCTCCCTGACATGTTTATACAAGCTCGCTTCAGCACCATTACTCATTCTCACTTGTCTCTCTTAGAAGTCTCCTCTAATGATCGAGCAGAAGCATAACCACAGCCCTATGACATGGGTGTCATAGAAATCTGCTACATTTGCCAATGTGGCTGCATTACTGTCAAAGCTCATCAAAATGAGGCATTTAAAACCTCAACCTTTCTCCACCCCCTCACCCACAAGAAAAGATGTGCACTAAACGATAGCTGATTTCCCGTCTTTGTGCTTAAAATAGATTTCGCTCTGCTATTAGAACTCAAGTCGGATACAGTGAAACATTTTAGAGTGATTCCTCATGTTTGAAATGATTTATAAAGCAATCCGTCTTAACAGCAGCCTCAGAAAGTTGTACTTTACTATGTTAAGAGTCTTTGGAACTAGTCCAAATCACACAAGAGAGGGCAAGAAAGCTGTTGAACACATCTCCACTGGTCTCCACTGTGGGAAATATAATATGACACTGAGATAATAAATGACAGCAGACAACTGTAACTAAATTCTTATATGAAGGAACATAAAGGCTTTGCCATGTGAGGAGCTCGAGAGAAACCAGTGACAACACATGGTGGTGGTAGCTGCTGCAGAGTTATTGATGTTTAAGGACTGCTGGCGCGCTACAATTCTAGAACAGAAGCAGACATCAGCTAACTTCAGTAACAGACAGTCAACCTCCGCGAGCTAAAAACAAAACGATCGTATGCACTGAGAATAACAGCTTGTGCCCCCACCTCGCGGTTCGTAGGGTGCAATCTCCCACAATGTAAATCCACATTTGATGCCACACAACAGACAGATTGTTTGTGAATGTGTGGGTTTTTCTTTCTGGCATATTGTGATGTACGTACATCTGTTTACAACCATCATTTATGCAATACCTGTTAATATTCTTTTCTACTTTATTGAAATTTTCCAGTTTCACGTAAAACCTATGGTGATAATTACTAAGACTATTTATTTTTTGCTTTATTTAGGTTTCATCTTGTCCCTCTGCAGGCAAAAGTGCAAATATTGTACAGTAAATGTGTAGGCAGTGACTATGAAATTGTGTAAATATGAGTCACAAATAATTGAAAAGAAAGAAATAGTTGCCTTTGCATTATTTTGCAGAGTAGTCTTTCGTGGCTTAGATCTTCTCAACACTGAGGCTATGTTTGTGCTTAATGAACCAAGAAAAAGGTCATTATGAAGTAGCAATATCAATTTTTGAGAGTGCTACAGCCATCATAAAGTGAGTAGGAAAGTAATAGAAATAAGATTTAACACTGGGTCCTGCTAATGTGTGTGAAAGAGGTTAACTGCTGTGTTTAGTAACAAGCAAACGCTGCTCCTCCAATTAAAGGTGGCGGCATCTTTTATTGTCTAGCTTTAGTGAATCGTCACAGCTTGGCACTGGCTATATAGCATCAATAAACATAATTTTATGAAGTAGCATATAAGCAATAGCAGGTTCAGCGATTAAAGTGATTCTGTCTTTAGCCCCTGTGATATAAAACCACAAAATAAGTAATAAATTTTGAAAAGAAAACCATTTTGGGGTATATTTACAAGGATGAAATGCCAAGTTTAATGATGTGGTGTGGTTACCCATCCTTTCTTCTTGCATGTCTTTTCTAAAAAGTTAACTGCCTCGAGACAACCCAATTCTGTCACATGAAAACTTATCTCAAATCACATTCTCACCTCCTAGATACAGATTCAATAAATTACTGTTAACAAATTCTTGTTCTCCTCTCCCCTTCTTTTCTGCATTCCCTGACATCTTCACTCCCTTTTTCGAACCAATGATATATCGAAATCTATGAGCCCATAATCCTATTAATAAAGCTCTCTTGTCCGTGTTACATTTATTTTCCCCCTAATCTCCTTCTCTTCCACTTTGCTCTGCTCTCTCCCTTGCTCCCTCTCTAACACTCAGTATCTCCCCTCCATGTCCCTTGGCTGACCCCTGTGAATATTTTCCCCTTGCAAGGTTGAGAGAAATTCAGATTGATACCAAATATAATGCCCGTTGTGGGTAAAAAGGTGGTTGATGGCATGATCAAGGGTGGTTTAGGCTGACTGACCAAGCCAGATATCTTCACAGGGTAGCGGGAGGTATCCCTCTATCATGTTGCAAGGCTTAAAATGTGCCACACAGTGCCATGGCCGCCATATGTTGAAATACAGCTGTTTCTCAAATCTCTCAAGTATTGCAAATATTCACACAAAAGCAGTGATGTAGCTAAAAAGAAAAAAAAAAGTCACAATCCTGCCAGGTTCCTGTTTCTGAAATACAATTTTCTAATAGCTCTAACACAAAATTGCTGCAATTATTTGAGGCAGACATGTAAGAACAGTGTTTATCCTGGTGTCCGGCTGCATGTCTGCATCTATTCTCAGTAGATTAAGTATGGTGGCTCCATACATACATAATCCTGATGAAAATCCTTGTCATGCATGTGCCCGAGTAATGGTTTATGGTGCTGACCATGAGAAGCACAGCACTGCCATGCTCATGGGGTGACCAATCCAGTGGGCACAGGAGACGCACCCCCTCTGCAGTCAGACCTATATCCCCTACTCAGTATTAAATCCATCAGTTCCACAGCCAAATCCAAATGATTCAATCCCAAACTAGGAGACGCCCAAAGCCTTGCGATTCGTTCTCGCTCCCCTCTCCATTCCTCCCAGCAAAGAGTGTGGAACAATGGAGATCTCACCAGTCCTTGGATACATCTTCAACAAGCCTTCACAACAACATCAAGTCAGTCTTTGGCTAATGGATTAACTGATTAGACATGCATAAAGAAAGTAGCTTGCGTCACCGTTCAGCTTTTGAAAATACAGGATAGAAGAAAAATGGTTTGCTTGTCATGAGCCTCTAAAGGATGGAGTGACTGTTACAGAGAAGAAAGGAGGAGGAACAGAGATGTTTAAATAATCATAAAGGCTGGTATTCTAAAGCAAAATCGCAACATAAGTTACAACTGATTCATCTCTGTCACATTGTGCCAAGATAAAGAAGGTAAAGACTTGTTTTATGAGTCCAAACTTCTGCATTTCTGTGCATATCTCGCAGACAAATGTCAGCTGAGACTGGTTGTAAAGATATCCATCACTAAATCAGTACAACAGGGGTTTGAATGTGCTCGCTGTGTGGACTGTTGACACAATGTTTAGTTTGATAAAAAGTATCTGACTCAATCAGGTATTTGTTTTTTTCTCATCAAATGCAATGAGGGGCAACAGTCCCAGAGGCTGCATAAACTAGCCGTGTACGTGTCTTAACCACAGGAACACAGCAACATTTATTTTCATATTTCAAAGACCTAAGGAATTACATTAATTGAAGGAAACATTCTGAGTTGTTTAACTCCACAGCGGACCCAGGGTTGCAGATTTGTCAGCAGGCGTGCTGGACAATAAAAGTGAAGCAATGATGGAGTAAGTGAAAAGTTTAATGTGGCTCTCACTCGGCTGCATAATGTGTCGTGACCGATGAAACATTTCCCAGTGGTTCACACGGCTTTCTGTCAGCGCTGATGTAAAAGCCCTGGAGGCAGGGACCCGGGTCTGCCCTTTAAACTGGCGCCTCACTCTTTCAATTTGGTCCTCACCACAAAGGAAAAAAAAAAGCAAGACAGAGAGAACAAGGGGGAGTATAGAACAAATACAAAAATGTATTCCTAAGTCGAGTTGTCATGATAAATGAGGATCAAAGGGTGAAATGAGCAAAACGTAAAAACTAAGAGACTACATCATTGTAACCACTATTTATATAATTTATGTATGTGAGCAAAGAAAAAAAAAATTGTTAGTATTAATGAACTGTGTGGTTTTTCTGCTTTATAGAAATTGAATAGACAATTACACGAACATTATGTGACTAAAAGTGTTTAAAAATAGCAATAATGGAATTAGCTCTACAACTGAGGAATGAGAAGTGCTGCGTGCAGATTATTATTACTACTGATCATTTTACTGCAAGACAAATAAGAGTCTTAATAGGGATAATAGCTGCCTTGAAATACACGTTTTAATATGTAAATATGCTGAGGAGATGTCTCGTGATTAATCCGCTGTGTGTCCTTGACAATACAGTGTGACATATGTGGTCCTTATATTTCAAACTTTGTTTTTGTGGGGCAGTCTTTATCCTCCACCTGTTCAATATATTTGGAACGAGCAACTAATTTTACAAAATTAGTACAGCGGCTCCATTGCACATAACTGACTCATTGTTATATTCATGAACAGTGAACAGGCGTCGTCCAATTGCAGCCACAAAGGAGGATAGTGATGCTTTACATGAAAATCTAATAGGCAATTTACATTTAAATTTCTACTGTCTCTGTTATGGGTGGATTTAAAAGAGCAAGGGCCTGCTTTTAATGCCTTCATGCTGTCTCCATACACCTCTTCATCTCCTCTCCTTTTACATCACCCTTTTTTCAACCCCCTGTGTCTCCCACAAGGGCTTTCATCCTCACCTTTAAGGGTACCCAATCAACCGCGGGCTCGGCATCGCTTCTATGACGCTCGCACACAGGCAACCTGAACCCCAAAACAAAGGCCGTTCATTAAAATATCTCCAGCAGAAAGCTCAGGGGTTCAAACTACTACATTAGCCTCTCTGCTAACACGCGGCAGAGATCAAACCACAGGTATACAACAGAGAGCGGCCTTATTTTAAACACCTGAGGACTCCAGCGAGGAGACTGTCAAGGCTCATAGGGCCTCTGCATTCAGCGGACGGACAGACCGGGCTTTCGGGTCAGAACGCTAATGAAGATGTTAGGTAAAGTGGATGAGCATCTGTTCAGAACAATGAGTGGGTGGCCAGATGTGGCCTTTGATGGCTGCCTGTGTCACAGTCCAATCAAACAATTCCAAGTCCCCTTTATTAATGTGACTGCTAATGATAACAGCTCACCTCAGTCTGTATCCTTTAAAATGAACGCTGGGGTATCGCTCAGTACCAGCATGTTGAAAGGACAGTGTGCAGTGTAAAGGTATGGCTGTCAGTTGTATGAAAAATCTGTCATCATGGGGATATAAGATGACGAGGTGACAAGGTGCCAAAAATAGTTGTGGCAGCAGACGACAGTGTGGCCAACCCGCTTCTCCAAATGAGCTTTAATAGCGAGTTCGTGTAAAGGTCAACAGAAATACATTTCACAACCATTTTCTGTGCTGTATTGTAAAGTATCTGTTTGGAGCAATGAAACAGAGGCAACTTCCATGGAATTTAACCATGATAACAGTTAATTAGAGGATTTTTTCAAAAGGTTATTTTAATCGCACATTGTCTGATCTGCTAAACAAATGTTAGCTCTGAGGAAAGAGGCGATACTTTTCCCACAAAATGCAAATAATCAAGGATTAGCAAGTCAACTTTATGCAACAACAATAGTTTTGGATTAATTTCTTCCTCTGCGGACCGAGAGAGGCGAGGAAGAGTGGAGGGTGAAAAAGCTACAGCTCCATAAAAATCCAACTTTACTGCATATAGAATTATACACCTTATGTGCATCATAAATGGTGGGTAATTCATCCATAGAAGTAATAAACCATGGAATATAGATGGCATATATTCTACCTAACAATATACTTCAGCAGGGAGGAAGTAAATATGGTAGTGTGATTTACAGTACAAAGTACACTCATAAATTATCGGAATATTTAACGAGTTAAACATTGCACGGTGTGATGCACTGGAGCTGTGGTGCACTGTGGTTGTCATGTGCTTGAAAGGATAATAGTGAGTACGGTATGGCATTATGAACGTCTGACGCCTTGTGGACATACTCTGCCACGTGGAGACACTGTGCACTGTATCATCCCCATTCTTTATTAAAGGCGATGGTGCCTTCTGAGCATAAGGAAAGTTATGGAAAATATATCTCACCCAAGGACACAGCGCCAGATGTGCTAAGACTTATGGGAGCAATCATAGGTGGCCAAGGCTCTGGTGTGGGCCTTATTAAGTTAGGCTGCAACCCAGCACCTTCAACTTATTAAGCTGTCAAGAGTTGCAATGATTAAAACCAAAGAAAGGTCAGTCGCAGACCTTCAGCATTGTGCAGACCCTGATATTTGCTTTTAGGCCCCAGACCTAATGAAGACGTTTTACTTGATACATGCAAGCAAGGACTAAAAGAAATAGTTCTTTTGTGGCCCCTTTTTTTCCCCAAGTTCCCTTATTCATCCTAGATGGCTTGTAAAAATGTCCAAGACTAGTATTTTCTCTTTCCCCACAACTCCATCCTTCTTCTCTTTTTCCTCCCTTTTCTTTCCTCACAGACTCCTTTGAAATTAATTTAATCCATGACAAAGAGGCAGATAAATGGGGAGAGATAGAGTAAAAGAAGAGGAGAATAAGTGAGGAAATCAGAACCATGGGTAACTGCGTGCTGTTTTTGCACTATCCTCGTCTCTATTCAGCAGTTTTGCATAATATCAGCATGTGTGGGGATCAAAGGGAGTAGGTTAATGGGAAAGGGGCTTGGGGATAATTACAGGGAGGGGACAGGTCGGGGAGCGGTGGGTCCAGGTGGGGCCAGCCCTGCTAATATGCCCCCGTTATGCTGACAGCAGGATTCCAACGTCTGCCGTCGGAGATTAAAAAAAGGAGGAAAAAAAAAACAATCTTGGGGAGTTTATTGAGAGCTGTCATGGGCGTCCCTCAGATGCTAGGTGACGGTGGCCGCTCACAGATTTATTCTCTTGTCATAGCTGATGATGCCATCCAGAAAGTGGGGGGGGGGCAGATGCTGGGGGAAGGTATGGCGGAGAGAGGAGAGAGGAGACGAGTCCAGTGGAGGGGTAGGGTTCAGGGATTACAGCCCCTGGGCGGAGAATCAATCACGGTGGAGCGCGGTGAGGTGATCCGGGATGTGGGAACGATGTTGTCTTCCACGAGCGGCACTCAGTCACACCATTTCAATTTTAGTCCTCATGTATTTGGTGTGTCAGTGCGTCATTCTCATCTCCTCCGTGTCTGGACATCTCCCTGTCTGTTTTCTATCCCGGACTTCATTTGCTTCCTCCTTTCCTCCATTCCTTGACTTTTTGTTTTCCTTTAGTGCCATCCATCCATCCTTGTCTCTCTCCTCTCCTCTCCGAAAATTCTCTGTCTCATCTGTCCTCTCTCTTCAGCCTTGTGTCAGCTTTGCCTGACACCTACCTACCACCTGCTGCACTCGCTCACACACGCTCGCCTCCCGTCATCATTCGGGAGGCTTAACGACTGCGTCGCGTTTGGCTGTGTGTATTTCAACGATGAGAGTGACAGAGCAGGTTTTGGGTGGTGGGTTGATCCGTGGAAACACAGAATACACTGCTACACCATCATCAACATGATGCGTAGCCATGGCAACAGCTGCCGAAAAGCCCTCCCACGGTAAAGGAGGGCCAATCATTGTGGCACTGCTACTACAGGGAAGTTGAGTGACAGCTCTTGGAGTGAAAAGACAGATCTGTGGACATCTTCTCCTCTATATCTCCAAAAAGGAACTATAAAGCTCATTCATTGTCTTCCACTCAGACCCATCTATATTCACTGTTTTATTACTGCTTTTCTGCCTTTTTTTTCCCTAATATCACACACTTGAGTCAAATGTTATAAACGCTTGATAAAAGCAGTACCACACCATGAAATGGCTAACCAGCTATTCTTGGACTGTCTGCTGGTATCAGGACACTTGTCCTCGCGGTGAAGCTCATCGCTGGCAGGTGGAAAGAAGCGTCTGGCAGCACCATGTGTCACCTCTGTGACACATGTCTGTCTGCAGCTCTCCCCGGGCCAAATGTGCAGTTAGCAGTTACAAAGACTGCAGCGCACGGGGATTTTACATATTCAAACACTAACAAAAGCCCAGGACAGAAATGACCCATTTGACTGTGTTTAGGCAGCAGAGGGATGTTCAAGAACTCAATAATCCACTCCTTAACAGATTAACCCTGTGACCCTGAGCACCAGCAGCCACCAGCTTCGCTCAGCTTGACCTTTAACCTCTGACATATCAGACCCATCTCTGATGGAGCACAACCTGGCAGCCTGGCAGAACGCTCTATGAGACACCGATGTCAACACATTCTCTTCGTATGGACAGAGGCTTTGTCCCTCTCACATTTTTTCCCTTAACGGAACAGTTTGACATTTTGGGAAATACATTTCCTTGCCAATAATTATAAATACTATTCTCACATCTATCCTATAAGCAGAGGATAGCACCTGGCTCTGTTGACTTATTAATTAACACTTTATACCTCAGCTGTTTGTTTAATCATGCAATAACCTCCACTGTTTGCCCCGCAACCTCATAGTGAAATCTTGAGGGAAGAAGAAAGAGTTCAGCACATAACTCCCTTTAACACCAGAACTTTAAACAATAAAGGTATAGCATGTTAATTAGTGAGCTTCAGAGGTGCTGGTAGGTGGATATTGCTACCTTCACACAGAGCCAGGCTAGCTGTTTCCCCATTTCCGGTCTTTACGCTAAGCTAAGATAACCAGCTGCTGGCTGTAGCCTAATATTTACTCGTACAAGCACAACGGTGGTGCCAATCCTGTCACTCGCAGCGAGAAAGCCAATGAGTGTATTTCCCAAAATGCTGAATCACAGCTTTAATCTTAACCAAAACAAAACAGACGACTCATTGTACGTAACTATGGACAAAAGCATCTGCTAAATTAACATAATGTAATGTAGCTCTCACCCATCCATGACTGGCCAATCACAGTGTTTCTGCCCATAACCCTGATGCTAACCATAATTTCGCAGAGAGCAGCTATCATCTTGCCAGCAGCGCAAATGCACCAAAATTGAGACGCACACACACACACGCGCACACACACACAGACCGCGAAGTGCTTTGTGGAGTCAGACGTTCAGAGCCAGAGGCAGGAGAGGGTCACTGCCTAAATACATGGCGCGCGTGACTGCACACAAAACACACATACCATTGAGCACATACATATGCCCGCATGTGCACGCGCACACCCTGCGTTTACACACATGACAACAAGTCAGCGCTATTAGTTCCAGATCATTTTACGAAGCACCCTGTAAACAGAGAGCCTGGAGACGAACAAAGATCCTACTGTACTGGAAGTAATCCCACGACACACACACAGCTCAACACCCCGTGGGCACACGCACCTACCCAACCACAAACTAACACACACATACACACGCACACACACACACACACACACACACACTACCTCCCTAAAACACACATACACACACAGGTTCAGAGGGTCTTTGTGGTACAATGAGGATTTGGCAGCTTCTAAAAGGTAGAAAGAACATCAATGTGTTTCCACTGAGGCTGTGTGAGTGTGTGTATGTGTGTGTGTGGGTGTGTGGG
>JAPZEA010000022.1:25632929-25642996 GCA_029783685.1 Heniochus monoceros | reverse complement strand
GAAAGACATGTCAATTATCTCCCATATTCTAAAGCAACAAAGCTAGATAATTGATTGCATTTAACAGACAACTCTAATGTATCTCATCACTCTAAGGAGTCTGTGGTAGATTAATTAAAAAAGTAATACAACATGAGGGAGACGTATTGCCCAGCTGGCACTGATTCCATGGTCAAAGTGAAGGACAAACATGGTGACTATAATCTTTTTCTAGGCCTCTAATTTTCAGGACTTTATTTCCTTGTTCTGATTTACCTGAGGAGAGGCGATTTTTGTCCCTGCCTTACAGGCTGACCCACCCAGGGTGATTAACAGAACTTATTAATCCTTCAGCACACACACTTCTACTTGTCCTTCAGCGGTCATACGCTGCATGGGTACAATGTGTGCACACATACAGCACATGTGCATATAATGATATGGATGAAAGGCCAGTGGCTGCTTATGCTTATAGATGGAGAATCTTGAAATAAAATCTAAATTGTTGTCCATTGTATTTTTGAAAGCTTAACTGTTACCATCCTCAATTATTCTGTTTCATAATTGACTGTACATTATTAACAAAACGAGCTACCAGGAACGCATTAATCAGTATTACTCTGCCTTAACCTCAGTAAGTGGCACAATAAGAGACATGCCCTCTCTAATCAGCTTCATTGTGTTATATCACCTCGGCTCTAACTATATCACAGAGAGTTCAAAGACCTCACACTACATGTTATTGCTGAAACCATCTTTAATCAGCGGCATTGGTCTTTGTTAGATCATGGAGGTCTACGTCGTAATGAAAACGCCAGCTAGCTCTGATAGCAGCCTAATTGGGAGATAATGAGCCAATAACATCAATGGCTAATGACACACCGAGTCTAAGTCACACCCCCCTCAGGCCACACAGAGGCTCATTCACCACTGATGGAGTGCATAGCTGGGAAGTCTGACAGAGCTAGACCATGCTCTGTACAAACACGTCGTCTTGATGGCTTCATTAGGCTAATGAAAGGCGGTGCTTGACGTTTAAAGATGGTTATAGTGGACTCTAGCTAAAGGGAACACATACACATACCTGATCGCTAGTGTCGAACAGTATCCTGCAGAAAAATAGGTCCTCTTAAAACAGTTCAGATCATTATGTATTGCATTCAACTACTGGTATATGTCATTTTATTGGCAAAAGAGAGAAAAATTGTATTGCATTCCAACTGAAAACAGCGCTGAAAATTTTGTGCCGATGCATTACTTAGCTCGTGTGAATATTATGTGTAGTTTGTTTGTTTGTGTGTATGAGCAGGGGGGTTGACAGCTTAAGCACTGTATGAGTGTGTGGGCGTGGGCACCAGTAAGTGGGTTGAAGGGGGCTGAACTTTTGTCAGGTCTCAACAATGAACAAGCCAACAGTAAACAAGCCTGATGATGCATAATCACATTAAGAGAGGCACCAAGCATGGAGGAGCGACCTTGCTAATCCACACAGTGCTAGCTCTATAACCTGCACATAATCCTAGAGAGAAGGAGCGAGATTGAGAGGAACAGAGAGGAGAAAAGGGGAGAGGAGGACCAATAGAGGCTTTGGAATTGAATTACTGTATGTACAAGATTTAGGCCAATTAACCAGGTGTTTCAAATCTCTACCCTGCCGTAGGTTGCTTTTATATGATAGGGTGAGGGTGTTTTGCGTCTCCAGCGTAGAGCTCAGCGATGTCGGCAGTTTAATGAAGCAGAGAAGCATATGACATGTGAGTGAGAAAACACCTTAATGATGCAGCCGTACACAATATGCTTAAAACACCAAAACAACATTTCTCGTGATAAATGAGATTTACCACAATCTTAATGATCTAGTAGGTAAATCTTAATAGGTCAAGATTTACCCACCAGATCACGGAATCTCAACTACACTTTTCCACTTGCAGGATTTTTCTTAGCAGACACTGTGGGGCCACACTTTCAAAACAAATAAATAAATTAGGCCTAATTAGCCTATAATTGTTCAATGTTTTCACTTTCTTACAAAATTAACATTTTTTTTGAACCTATATCAGACTGAACAGACTCCTAAAAACATGGAAAATCCACAATGATAACTAAATACTACCAGGAGAATACCAATGAATCAGTCCTTATCTCAACAAAAAACTCTTCTTCAGGGTCCCAGAAAGCGAACAAAAATATTCAGTTTGAGACTCAATATAACAGCTGGCAAACGAAAATAAACTCAAACTTGCATCTAATAGACAAGCTTTGTGATTCTCCAACAACTCCAGAACTACCTCCTGTAGTCCGGCCAGTGGGCTGCTGTCGGCTCCAAGGATTGGCCAGTCAGGGAGCTGAGCAGTTTGATGGTGGGTTCATGGAGTAGAGAGGATGGAGTTGGTAAATACTCCAATTCTATGGAACGGGTCAACTATGAGTTACAGACTTTTTACTCATTGCCCTGGGTTGGCAAGTTAATCAACAATCACTCCCAGGACGAACTGGCGAGTAACGTTATATGAGCACATTTTCTGAACTCATTAACATTCTTCAGGCTGGATGGGAAGCTTTGGAGGGTCGGATGTGGCCCACCAGCTGATGATCACTGCACAAAATTGTATATCCCTTCAGTGATCAGAGGTGCAAAGTAAGGGAATGTACATATTTCAGTTGGTGTAAGGCCTACATACAGAAACATGAGTAGGCACTATATTCTCAGTACAGTCTGAGGCTTCACTGCAGATCGTCCCTGGTTTACACACAACAGTGGATTTCACATAATAACACTGGGATCTGTATCTAATGAGGCTTAGGGTGGAAAGTTTATTATCATATTATTATCTCCAGTGGGAGTGACAAGGTTAAAGCATAAATGCTATGTATGAACTGTACATACCCTGTAATCATCTTGTAAAAATAGTAAGCAACCCAGGTTGTGCTTATACGGTGATGACACACAACCAACATGTGTAAATGCACAGTAAAACATGGGTTAAACATGTCTCCTGTGCAATGCCTGTTGATTGTGTGTAAAATAGAGATGATTATTTTCAGATGTTTTTAAGGACAGCAAATTACCAAATCAGAAGCAACTAAATGAAGGTATCAAGAAACATCCTCACTGTGATTTATGTAGATTTTATATCAGTTTAATCACTGAACTTCACGCTTCTCTTATGTTTAGTTTCTGCTGACTTCGGGACATCAGCAGGTGACCTTTCAATTAAAACAACCTCGGCTAAAATCATAACCGCAAAGCCAGGCGATGTAAAATTGCCTATAGATTAACTGAAGTAGCAGAGTGATGAAAAAATTACCAAAGATGTAGAAAAAAAAGAAAAAAAAAAAAAAACAATGATAGTGTTTAAAAAGCTTATTTTGCAAAAGACACACGAGATGCTAAATGAGGAAATATGGCTTTGTCTTACAGAGTATCATGTTGAACTTGCACTAATATCATAAGCCGCATTCTCTTCGCTTTACTTTCAAAACTCTGCTGAGCAAACTTTTTCTGCCAACTCCTGTACAGCTGAGGGAAATTCATCATTGTCAGCCAGTGGATCAAAAATGGAGAGGGGGTGAAAATGACAGATACAGCAAAAGTAAAGAAGGGGAAGGTGGGTGGAGATGATGTGGAGAGTGAGGATACAGAGAGATTGGAGCCAGACAATGAGCAATGGTGGAGTGTTACTGTGTGTGTGTGTGTGTGTGTGTGTATGTGTGTGGGTGGGTAGGTGGGTGTGTGGGTGTAGTAGGTGTGTGTATGTGTGCGTATGAAAGAGAGAGAAACAGAGATAGAGGTCCTTGAAGTAGACCCTGGGAGCCGAGGACCAGCTGGACTTTGAGTACTGCCTGCTGATTCTGCCTGCCCTCCCGATCCCTCAGTCCCTTACTTCCTTTCCACAAAACCTCTCCTTTCCTCCTCATCCTGACACTCTCCTTCCCTCCCTCTATCCTTGTTCTTCTCCTTCTACCTTCACACTTAAACTTTCATTGCATCCTCAAGTGTACTTCTCTCATGCCTCTTTCTGGATTGCTTCAAATTACCGACCTCAAACCAATTTAATAAAACAACTGCAAGAAAATGCTTCACGCTTCTGGATCCATCATCTCATGTGATGACATGATGCCAAGATGTTTCCATTGCAGCTACAGAGGAGTTTGAGGAAAACATCTGTCTATAATATCAACAGCCAGTGTCTCAAACTGGAAGAGCAAAGGCTAAGTTCTTGAATTACCATATTGAAATGTTTTAAAAGATTTAAAGGGCAAAATCAATATCACAGACATCCCCAGTTGTTCAGTAACTTCCTGAATACTGAGCCGCTGTAAGAAACGAGTGTAAGAAATGACGGATTAAAGCAGACGTAGACATAGCAGGTGTAGGGAAGGAGGATACACCACAACATTTAAGTTTAACAAAGCACATGAAAACTCTACATTGAACACCACAGGAGTTATCATGAAAGGGTATCTGAGGGAGGACTTTCCTTTATTTCCATTTCAGTCAAGAAAACCCATGTTGACGTTGTGTGTTTCTGTTCAGTGCCAAAAAACCAAAGAGCAAACATGCAAAAAAAATGGCATATAGAACAATAATATAATTCTTCCAATTTTGACCCTTTCTGGTGTAGATTTCATCCACACTCCATCTCTAAATCCCCTGTTTATTCTACAGAAGTACATGCCTACAGCTGGCTTCTCCTCCAGGTGTAGAACAGATTAGCAGGTGAACTCTGAACCGTGGCTGTACACCCTGGGGAGGTCAAGAACTGTCACTGGTCTCTGTCCCATTGTTTAGCCTGCACAGACTCATATAGCAAGGTGCAACACCCCCTCCGCCAAAACACACACACACACAAAGCACCTAACCCTGCAAACACATCCAGCTAACACATCTGAGTTTGACCTCTTTGTGGCAGCAGCTAATGCGCTACAACAGTCCTCTGGCCTATGGCACCAATTTGCTATGCTTGAACACACTGGTCAGTCGCTACTGTACTATCGCCATACAGCGACATTGTTCATACAACGCTGCACAACAGCAAAGAAATGATCACCACAAAAGTGATGCACCGCTGTGGGCTTGACAGGACCCAGTCCCAAAAACAGGAATCTTCTACAGCCAAGTGATTTTGATACATACAACAAATGTGATTAATGAAATTGCATGATGAATGATGACAGATGAATGCCCTGCTTACACACTAGTCATGTCCACCCACAGCAAGCAGGATGTAATCAAATCAGAACATTTTTTTGAGACGTTTGTCTCGCATGAAACGTACAGTACAATTTCTGCTGCAGTGGTTTCTACTCATGAACCCAGCCTTAGTCTAACCACACAACTGTTTGTTACATATTAAGCCATGTAAAGCCACCATTGTTCCTAAATGAACTCTAGCAAATTTAAAAGAATTAATTACCATTTAATTATACACATAAAAAGAATATATGTGGAGAATCCAACATAGGATCTGCGATTCAATACTCTTTACTTGCACTTTATCTGAATAATGATTCATATTATTCAAAAATGTGAATTTAAAAATATAGATTTCCATGATAAAATATGTACAGCTTCAGGTCCCATCCATTTTTACAGTCTATTTGTGTTTTCTGCACAAATGAAAAGCATCAAAAAACAGAGTTGGTGAACATTAATAGTGATGAAATTGATTTAAATGGCTTATTGACTGTTACTGCACTCGCAATTAGTGATCACATACTTTACATTAAGTGTTTTACCTACAATAAATGCTTTGCTTTGAATCCCTGGTTTGCAGAATTACATGCATCAGTTTCATTACTGAATATCATTTGTATGCATCATATATTCGTTTGTGTCATACATGGATCAACATTTAGCTCATCTTGGCCTTTAGAGAATGTTCACATAATCCTGCCTGAGGACAACAAGTGAGTCAACCAGTCTTGCGTTCTTCAGCATCATACATGTCAGGGAGAGTGCAGAGTAATAGAGACAATGAGACATAGGTAAACTCCTCAGTGAGTCAATTTGAAATGTTGTATCCTCAAAACCCAAACCACACAAATCTATGAATAAAATGAATGCTAAAAGCCTTTGGATGGAGAGAATCTGCGGTGAAGACATTATTCAACTTGTTGCCAAATGTTTGAATTCAATAGAACCCTGTTGTGCAGATTTACAGCATTGTTCTTTCAAAAGGAGTGTGAAATTCATGGAGTTCTATATTTCAATTATGTAATTTTATGATGGATACATCAGTCCAACACGGAATTCAAACTGACATGAAGGACATTTTTCTCTTGTCATTTTGTTTTCCAGCAGCTCATGAATAAGAGGAAAACAGCACAAAATAAAATAAGTAAAGTAAAGGTGAAACGTGTCACGCTCAGCAAAATAAGGAGCATAATACTGTGCAAAGGAGGAAAAAAAAAAGAGAAAGAAAGAGAAGAAAACAGGGTCTTGAATCAAAGCCAGTCACTTCAAGGGCCTGAACTTGGCCACTGAATTCTTTGAAAAATGTTATTATACACACATGGAGGAGAAAGCAGTTCTGGTTAAAAAAAAGCTGCTTCATCTAAAAAACGTGCTTCGTTCAGTTTATGGAAACAAATACAGAAGCTTTGATGAGTCAGACTTCTTCAGCAGTCTCTGTTTCAGATAGTTTGACTTGAAATAAAAACCCAGCTGAGAGTCGAGCTGCGTTCACCTCCTGCCGTCTCTCCTCCGCCGTCACTCTGAAGACAAAGGCTGAAGACACCTCCGTGTCTCAGTCAGAGACGCTGATGAAATGGGAGACAAAAGGAAGACGGACGTCGTTCAGCGGCGTTTTGTTCAGTTTCTGCTGCTCCGACAGTAAACAGCCTTCATCTGCCGTCCCGCTGGCGGCGACGAGGCGAGATGATGCGCCTTTTCATCACGGTGAAAAATTAATTTTTATTCATGCGTGGCAGATTGTTTCAGCACTGCAGGGGAGGAAGAGGAGGAGGAGGAGCAGGGGGATGAAGAGGCTCTTGAGTTTGTGCTTTAAACTGTTCAAATGTAGAAACGACTCAGCTCAGCTGAGTTTGTGGGAAACAAACTGTTTAATTGTTCCTGATGAGGAGGATGAAGGGATGAAAAAGGAGGAGTGGAGTCTCTGGAGAGGAAGATGAAGGTGTGTGTGCTTCCTGAAGGTGTCGCCTTGTGTGTGTTTCAGTTCCAGCTACACACTGTTCACACTGACCTCTCTGTGTGTTTGTTTTCAGTGTGTGTGTGTGTGTGTGTGTGTGTGTGTGTGTGTGTGTGTGTGTGTGTTCACATCACGTATCATTCAAACAGCGTGGGACTGATGGACACACTCAGACAAACACAGGGCGCCGGAGTGTTTCAGTCAAAGTCAGATATTTGAGTGTGAAGTTGTTTCAGACACAAAGAGTCCAGTTGTCCAGTTTGTTGAAGTGGAAGAAAGATTTTCAGGTCAAAATTGTGTAAAATATCAAATCTTTTAGAGCAGATTTAGCCGTCGTGGTTCCCTGGTTTTAAAACCATTTGACAGCTGCTCTTTAAATAAACCCTGAAACAGCACGAATCTGTTTGAAAGCAGCTCTCCTGCCTCCTGTTTTCAGTACAGTGACTCCTTTAAATTAAAGCTGCTTTAATGCTGCACTATTATTTCTGTCTGAGTGATTAAAGTCTTTCCTGCAAACTGCGATAAAATAAGAAAACTACTTTCCCTCGTCGGTGTGAGTCACAGTGACACCTGCTCCTCTAAAACTGCTGAAAGTCAATGTAAAACCGACTGTGCTGCTTTTTTCAAGGCTCAGTAATCTTTACAAAACACTTAAATGTCTTCAGTCAGATGTTTAGTTTTCTGTCTCCTGAGGTTTGTGTGACGATGATGAATAAGACATGAAGGAGGAACAGAGGAAAACTCCGGCTGTAAACTGTTTTCACTCGAGTTCAATAATTCATCTGAACATCAACGAGCCTTTAAAACGACGCCTCTTCCTCTCAGACTGACAGAACACAGAGAGGATCCACAGCAAGCAGACGCCGCCTCTCATCCCAAATATTAAGCTTCAGGAGCAGATAAATCTCCAGCGGAGCATCTGAACACTCAGATTTCTGTTTCTAGAGCAGCAAGAAGAAAATCACTGATTTCAACTCAAATACTGAAGTTTTGCCAACAGTTCTCAGTTTCTCTGCACACAAAGAAATAAGAAACAGCTCAGATATAAACGTTTGTTCATGAGCTGATAGTAAATCGTTTATTTACAGCCAGTGAAGACACTGTTGTGCTCTTCATGGGCTGATTGTTAATGTCTGTTTGAATTGACACAAAAGTGTCTTCATATAAAAATGCAGATTTTAGCACCTGAAGATTTCTGATAAATGAAAAAACTGTATTTGTAGCACCTGAATCTGTTTCTGATTCTTCCAATAATTTGTGCTTTTGTAATCAATCTGTTCATTTATCAGATTCTGAGCACCTGCAGTTTTTCGTTTGAGGGATAAAAACAGTTTGTGCTTCGTGTCGCAGCACCTGGACGTCATCGGGATAAAACGAGGTTTGTGCTTAAAGAACAGGAATCATGGAGTCCAGCAGCTCCTCCGTTTCACATTGGCTGATGCGTCAATAAATGTGTTGCTTCTGCTTTTCAGCTCAGTTTGCTGCCTCTCACAGCTTCACCTGTCTGCAACACTCCTATGACTTTATTTTATTTATTTTTAAATTCCAGACATTTGTTCTGTCCCTTGTGCTTCAGCTGCAGAGCTTTATTTAACTCTGTATCTCTGCACACTGTTTTATCACAAGCTCAATCGTGTTTACTGTTGCTTTAAAGGTAAACAGAGGTAACACATGTAAATGATGCTGTTTAGTGGCTGAAGCTTTTTCTTTTGCTTTGCTTCTAATCTCAGCTTTACTTCAGCTCTCTCTCTCCTCTGTCAGGTTGAGTCTCTCCCTCCCTCTGGTTTCTAATCGCCCTCCTCGCCCACAGACGGTCCTTGAGATGGAATTAGCCTGCAGAAAGATGACAGACAGCGCCGACGCTCTGCAGAAACACCAGCGCATTCAGCCTGTATTACCTGCTGCTCCTCTCACTGAGCATCACTTATCTGGCTTTATGAGAGCCACCTCTGCCTCTCTGCAGCTGTTATCTGTCATCAACACCTGCCGCAAACACCTCCAATCCTCTTCAGGATTCCTGTCAGCAGCACAAAGGGGAAAAGGGGCAAAATGGAAAAGGTGCATGGAGAGAAAACATGAAACAAATGGATAAAAAAAGCTAGAAGATGAGATGGAGAGAAGCAGGAAGGTTCAGATGGTTTTCCTGCTTTCAAATCCTTCAATCTGAAGCTTGGTTGTGCTTTTTATCAAACAGTCTTCTTTTCTTCTTCTGTCCAAACATACGTGTTGTACTTCCAACAGGAGCCACGACAAACGGCTCACTAATTCCTGAAGAAATATCTCTTTCTTTGCTCAGATGGCATCAATGAAGTGAACCTGCCAGTGTTTCTGGGACTCACAGTGTCTTCACATCCTTTCCTGTCTGCAAAAAAATCTATTTTCCAAACTCTCCAATCCCCAAAATCCTCCTTCAGGACTGATAATCCAGAGAAGTGAAGGTCGGTTTTGTTTCAGCGTGAAACAGTCGCCCTGCGTCTGCCATGAAATTCACTTTGTTCTCCATGTAATTCCCCCCAAAATCCTCCTCTTCCTCCCCGTGGAGTGGAAGGCAGGCCGAGTTGGATCCTGGTGTTTACTGAGGAGGGCCAGATGCTCCGACCGTCAGCCCTTTCTCTTCTCCTCTCCCTCCTTCATCCCTCCATTTCCCCCGCTGCTCCGTCATCTCTCTGCAAAGGTTAAGCCCGGCTTAGTTTCGCTCCTGGACACAGAAAAAGAGAAAGAGACTCTTAGTGGTTTTACACTCTGATGGATGACAGACATGAACACACACAGTTTGTTTTTCTCTTCCTGCTCAGAATCCTAAATTCTGTGTTTCTAACCTGCTGCCACTCCCTGTGTGTGTATGTGTGTGTGTGTGTGCGTGTGTGTGTGTGTGTGTGTGTGTGTGTATGAGTAGTCCTACCCACCACTTTGTGAGGCCCACAAAACCAGCAAACT
>JAPZEA010000022.1:25600860-25613376 GCA_029783685.1 Heniochus monoceros | reverse complement strand
CTCCACTCTGTACAGTATCAACAAAATCTACATATTCATATAATAATAAACAGAATTAATTAATTTGATTTAGAAACAACTATACTGAAAATAGTTTTGTTTTCTTTCATTTTCAAATATTCATTGTTTCAATTATGAATAAATGCAAATCCTTCGATTCAGTGTTTCTGTAAATCTGCAATATCACATGCAGTCATTGATTTTAGAAAATGTTAAAGCTGTAATGACATACTTCATGTTCATATATAGCGTGTGTTTAACACCAATAGAGCAAATTCAAGGATTAAGAGGTATATTCCAGGTGTCCAGTTTCAGTTAATTTGCAGTATGTGTTCATGTATCTAACTTATGTGATGCATGGATGCATGTAATATACACACATACATACTGTAGACATGCACGCATCCATTTCTAAGTATTAATCCATGATCCATTAAACTTTTCTGAAATGTTTTTATGTTTAGTTTTGTTTTCCTCTTTCAGAAGTAACAGCTTCTATCTGGATGATGTAATCTAATGTAATACGTAAATGTAATCTAATTAACCTTTATTCACATTTTGCATGAAAACGTGTTTAAATCTTAGCATTTGCTTCAATGAAAAACAATTAAAACCGAGTCAATATTTTGTGCTGCGTCCTCACTGAAGTCAGAGTGAAGAAAAGTAAATCAGGGCAAAATCCTGCCTTAACAACAGAATGTCAAGCTGAGTGGTTAGAGATGTGGATACTGGTTCATTATAAGAAACTACTTTCCAGAAAGCTGTAATTCACAATAAGCCACACTCACACAGCTCAGTCTGAACGTAAAAGAACATGTGGATATATAGACATAAAACATACCAGGTAAAATCAAACAGACACAATGCAATTTCACATGTGGAAATCAATTTGTGCTCCTGACTCCGGCTTGCATTATTTTTATCTGAATTACATTAAAAGAACATAAAACCATTTTTTTTTTATCGTAGCCACTTTTAGTTCCTCTCTGATAACTACTTGTTCATGCTGATTTCAAATAATGCTTTGCCAGTCTCTTGTATTTAACAGAGCAAAAGGCTGTGTACCCTCAAGGTAAATTTACCATCTCTCTCAAAAAATTACAAAAAGCAAGAAAAGAGGAAAGCTTTGTGGGGCGAGTCTAACATTTTAACATCTCTGTGTTTCATCTAAATCACTGACAACAAAATAGCCTCTAGCATGATTCTCTCTCTCTCCCTCAATGTTAACTATGACATCTGGCATGGGCTCTGAACACCATGACAACAGACACCACGATTACAGACACCACGGCAGCATATAACTGTAGTGCAAGAAAAAAGACATTGAGGAAGAGAGAGGGAGACACACAGCTTGTTAATGGGGTAGAATGCAATGTAAAGAGATCAGTAATTACCATTATTTAAACAACTCCAAATAACAAGTGGATTATGTAGAGCCTAGCTATTGTGAAGACAAGTGTCGCTCTAATGTTTCTGATGCAAATCCTTTCTTATTTTCCAAGTTTGAAAACGTGGCATTGTCTTGACAGGAAACATATGCCGGTGATGGCAAATGTACAGTAAAATACATAATTTGTGCTAAGCTAATAACTGAGGACACACACTTGTTTAACAGTGAATATTTATATGCATTATTCATTTAAGCATAAAGGATCCAGAGGAGATTGTACATGAGCCCCTCTGCGTGCCCTGGGGCTATTGTCATGGTGGCATAATGGGAGGGGATTGTAGTGCAAATGTTGTCATCTGTATATCCTAATGCTGATATTTAGGATGGAGTTCTATGTGAATCATGATGAGAGGTCTGAAAATGATGTGCAGATGAAGACAGAAGGAGAGAGATGACAGTGACAGAAAGAGAGAGAAAGGAGGGAGTGTCTTGTGTTTGGTGAAGTGAGGAACACTTTGGCAGGTAATACCCTGGACACTGCCACTCACTTTCCCAATCAGGCAGAAATTACAATTTTAATAGACATTCAATTAGATTCATTATTTCACATTTCTTCCTTGTGTCGGTCAAGACCTCTCTCCATTCAGATTTATCTCTGAAACACATTTTTGTTCAGGCAAAACGATGGATTGACAATGCTAGGGAATAGTGAAGTCAATTTTGGTTGATGTCACTGACGGCTTAGCATGTAATTACTGTCACACATGCACAATAGCGGTACTTAGAGAAGTGCAGGGACAATCAATTTAGTTAGGACTGCAACTTAAGTATAAGTAGATAACTTTGTTTGAAAGAGTAAGAGTGGAGGTTGTTTAAATGTGAATATATATAAATATATGTGGTAAGTTTTTTTCCCTCTTCCACTTGAAGATCTGGTATGGATTGTCCAGCAGCACCCTCTTGTGGAGTCCAAGTAAAATGCAACCTAGGCTGAGCATTGCAGCCTCCCTGCTCCCTTCTCCTCTCTGCATCCTGCTGCAGCACTCCTCCTCTAGCTGGATCTTCCTTCCAGTCTCTTCCTGTCGGAGACGCCCAGCGACTTCCCCTTTCTCTCATGTTTCGCCTCCGCCCGTATTTCTCGCTCGGGCCTGGCACGATCTCGGTGACCTCTTAGTCAAATATTTAGATGGTCGATTTCAACCCCTTTAAGAAACTGCCTCGCAACCTCTCGCCATAAAGAAATCGATGGGATGAGTTCAAATGCCAGTGGAAATGTTCAAACATAAACAGGTTCATTGGGAGGCTATGGGGAGGAGTGCTGGCAGAAGTAGGAGTGTTGGTAGAAGGAAGAGGGGGCGGGGGGGGCGGGTGGCGGCAAAAGGGGGGGGTCTGATGCAAATGTATGCACAGCCATAGAGCAGCTATGCATATGCATATGGGTAGAGAGGGATTACACAGAGGGATGAGCAGAGATACTGAGAGGGTTTAAAAAGAGGGTGAACGCTCAGGACACAATGAGGCAAGGCGGGGCATTTATGTTTACCAACGGAGGAGAGGAGACGAGAGCAAAGTATTTGGTCCATCATGGCGAAAATGGGCTTCGGCTCTTGTGCTAAACAGAGTGACCTCTAGTCTGGGCCTTGGGGGGAGAGGGGGTAGCGTAGTTAGAGCAGCATACTCGCAATGTTCCCTTCAGGGAGCAACACTGCACCAAATAGCATGGACAAACCAGGGCATTAATATCCTCACACTAACCCCCTGACAATACCCCATTATGTATGTACGCCTCTGTGCATTACACACCTTGAACTAGAAACAATCGCGCCCTTTTTCTTTCTTTCCCCTTAGCACTTGAACAACAGCCAAGAAATGCAGCGAGCACATTTTATTATATATTTTTTATTTCATAGGCAAACAAGGGGTGTGCGGAAGAGTGCGCACACACACAAACACACACAGACCTGAACACCTTCACTGTGTTCTTTACATAATCAGTTACCTTGTGACACCTACCTTTGCCGCAAATTACTGTTTGCCTTTTATTCTGCTCTGTGTTTTCTCTCTATCTCTCCCTTCCAGCCATGTGTATCATCTATAATTACAATTCACACTGATTCCAGCCCGCCATGCTAAAACCCAGCCTACAGTATAAAATAAGAAAGCAGCTTGTAAGGTGCAAAGGGGAAACATGACAACCAAGACACAAGGGAGGGGGGTAAAGAGGAAAAAAAAATCTAAACACAAGCTCTGGCTGTGGGGTAACAGCATCAGCACAGTATTATGATGTTTCTAAATGGGGAGCATGTCTCGTGACACGGGTCCCTGTCCAGATATCGATTGCTCCTGTGGCTGCAACACTAACAGCAGTGGAGAGCCATTGAACTTTAAAGCAAATAGTCCTTCTCCCCCGCTCAGCGTCCTCTCACAGGCGATCAATACAGGTCGGCCCAGCACAGCTAACACCTCTATCTGGAATAATGGCCTTCCTACTATAGTTACTGACCAGGAAGATATACAGACGGGCTGGGACAAGTTGGGAGACGGGGTTTAAAATATGGAGAAAAATGTTTACGGAGGATGAGGTTTAACCATGCATGTTACTTATTCAAAATAATAACAATAATAAGACATTATTTAAATTAGAACCCAGCAATACTTGCTACACTAACATGGAGGGGAAAAGTAACCCATCGAGCTGCAGAAGCTGCTACTTAAAGTTTTAAATTAGGGATTAAAACAGCAATTTATCTATAAATGTCAAACTATTGAATTCAAATATCTACAATTTTTGTAATATAAAGACTAACAGAAAGCAGTGAAAAAATATGATATTTTATGAGAGGCTCAGCCAGCAGTAAAACCACTGGTGCTTTGACACTCCATCCTTATTGTCTTTTAACAGTCTTCCATTCACTTGCGTGCTTAATAGGTAGAGGTGGGCTGGGCGTCTGCTTGATCCACATTAGCCCTGTATTAGCCACCGTGACCCTAATGTTCCCCACTCCATTACTCTGCTGCATGGAGAGAAGTGGAGATGATGGCCTTGAGAAGAGAGGAAGGCCGAGGGGTTCAGCATGGCTGGGCAGAGATCAAGTGTGAACGGGGAGAAACGCCCATCGCCCATTCTGGATCACCCTGGAACCTCCGGGGACCCCCGAAGGGATACACCCTGTATTCACCTCGACCCTGTCCGACACACCACAAAACACGATATGAACTACCCTCATCATGTACAACACGTTATCATAGTAGAGCTATCATTGACATGTATGTCCCGTTTACAATTTCCTTCTTTCACAAAGAGACAACCGCTGTGAAATCCAAACTGTCAGCAAAAAGCGAAAAAGTACTGTGGGTCTTGCAGTTCACAATGAGCAAAATGACAGTCGTATAAGGAAAATACACATTTGTTTTTGATGACGACAATACACTGTAGAGAGATATTTTTGAAATGAAGTTCTGTTGGACCAGACGCAGACTGTGCAAAGGTTTCTCCATCCTTGTCTTTCTGTTTAAGGGTATTACTGTAAAACAGGCAACTGGATAATAGCAGGGTTCAAAGCAATATGCAAAAAGAATGCAGTTTTTCCAGCTGAAATCATCTGATCCCTTCCATGCCTGAATCAGCTTCAGCTGTAAGCCAGATCGCTGAGGAGGAACACAAAGGTGAAAAGCAAATGAAAGCAAGAGAGCAAAATAGAAAATGTGAGAGAGAGAAGACAGAGACAGGAAAAAGAGAAATTCGAGAGAATGCAGCACAGTGCAAAGTGTTTAAAGATGGCTGATGTCAGAAGTCAAAGGAAGACAGCTCTTGGCATCAGGAGTTAGGAGTGTAGCAAATCATGTGGCCAAGGCAGAGGCCAGTCTGAACATGGAATGTGACAGAAGCCGCAAATATGGCGGCATTGGAGCTCAAAAATCTCTTGGCTCGTGGATTTCTGCAGCAGCAAGCTACTGTGTAGGGAAGTGCTGACTGCTGACTGCAGGAATTTCACTTTTCGCCGAGGATCAGAAGGAGATCCACAGTGACAAAAAGTCCCTCATTAAAGGCTCAGGCAGACTGTGACCAAGATTACAGCAAACTTGTTTGTTAGCAAGTGTATGCATTCATCTAGGCATGCAAAATAAATTCTGAACTTTGCAAAACTTTGCATAGGATTGCACTCTATACAGTATAATACAGCATATGCATAGTTTCCAGATTGTCCGCACACAAGCATGCATAAGGCTTCACCTAATAGCATAAAAAGTCTGATTGAGTGATGTGTCGCCCACAAAAATGAAGAGCATATTTGAATTTCAAAAGGATAGCTCCCTAGGTTCAGCCTTCCCAGTTCTTAATTGTGTCTTAACTGCTCTATCCTATTTTAATGGGTAGAGGTGGGCTGGTCCTCTATCTGAACTCCATTAGCCCAGTATTAGCCATAGTGACCGTAATGGTCCCCACTTCATTACTCTGTTGCTGGGAGAGACGAGATGATGGCCTGGGGAAGAGATGAAGGCCGGGGGGTTCAGCATGGCTAGGCAGAGCTCAAGTGTGAACAGAGGAAACGCCCCTTCGCCCATTCTCCGTCTGGGTACCAGCCTGCATTCATCGCGGCCCTGTCTGACACAGATCCCTCGCACAAAAGGATCAGCAGTTATGAATAACTCTTTTGCGAGTAACCACTCCCCTCTCATGCATCAGGAGACTTTGGAAAACTTAAGAAGCAATTAAGTTGCTCACACCAACAGATACGACAATAACACGATCCCATGTGATATTCATGTATTTGAATCCACATTATTCATTCATGGAGAAAGTTTTCTAAGAATGTGTACCTAAATACTCCAACATGTGCTTGGTACGCTACAGGATTTGTTACTGACCCCTCCACTCCTGTTTTTCTAGTAATTCCCAAAGTTATTAGGTCCAATTGCATTAATTGCTTCGAGGAGTGGCCATAGGGCATCTGTAACAGGCTGCCTTTGACAGCAGTGAACTGTGCTTGTGTGGAGAAGTCAGAAACAAGTGGCAGTGCCCTATAGCTGAACCCAGGAACCGCTCTTACACAAGTCTCACCTTTCATCCCATGACCCCATTATTTCTCCTTCCATAGAAACATCACCAAACAGAACATGTTTGATTGCCCTGGCCCTCCGATCTCTCTCGCTCTCATAATGTTATCTTAAGAAATGTGGAAACGATTGAACCTCCATTTGATTTTGGCGGCTGAAATGACTACCACATTGGCGTCCTCTGTATATGTGTGTGTGAATGTGTGTGTGTGAATGTGTGTGTGTGTGTGTGTGTGTGTGTGTGTGTGTGTGTGTGTGTGTGTGTAGTCCCCCCCCAGAGATTCCACTGAGAGATTCCAGGGGTTGTGTGATCCAGTTCCTCTCATCATGGCAAATTGACCATGTGCACTTGACGGCCAGCTGAGTAATCTCCCGACACGTCGGATTTAACACACCACTCCGCAATCACAGAAAGAAAAATAACTTTGGGGAAGAAAAGTCATAAATAACCTGGCAGAGAGGGAGCTTCACTCTCTACTTGCCCTCTGAACCTGGTTGAGAAAACAGTCAATAAGAGAGGAGCCACATGATTTTCACTGGAGTTATGTGGATGCAATCATTAGGAGAGCTATTATATACCCCAGAGTGTAATACTAACCTTGAACACTGAAAATAGTCAATGGAAGAAACTAGTTATTTTTGGTAATAAGGGCTACAGGGAACATTTTTAAGGTCTGAGGAGTGAGTGCATTATTGATAAGTTATCTAACAAAAAATCAGTAAAAACAGTGCATAATTAATGTAAATTCCTGAAAATTCAAACAAATTACTGAAACAAGCAAAAACAGCTGTGCTGCAGAGAGGTTCTATTAGGGAACTAATGACAAGCACATACTGTAGAGAAAACAAGCATGCTTCCTCTGAAAAAAACAAGCACATTGCCTGGATGGGGGCTAGCAAATAGAAACTATGCAAGTGGCATTAACTGTTGCTGCACCAATGTCACTCGCTAAACGAAACTGTTAAAAGACAGAGAGTGAGAGTAAGACAGACGTAGTGAGAGACCATGAGAGCAACAAGAAAAAACAGAATGAAACAGACACAGAAGAAATACAGACAGTGCCAAAGATTGTCATTCCTCATTGGCGGTGTGTGCAGGAAGTGGTTGGAAGCCAGGAGGATGTAGGCCGTGTTCTTTAGAAGGGAGGATTACACTTGGCTCTTGTTTGACAGCAGACTTTTCATCACACAGCTACACTGAGCCACCACGGACCTCCCAAATCTGTCACCAGACTCCATCAGAAGTGGCCCTCCAAATCAAAAAAGTCTGCTGCCATCAGAGGACTGTAAGGGGTGATAGGTAGGAGTGGTCGAGGTTGAAAATGTCTGCACGTTTACCAAGCCACAAACCTGTCTGAAAGTGCATTTGTCTGTGTAACAGCGTGTACTCAGAAGAGAGGTTGGGAGGAACAGAGGGGAGGGGAGGCAGAGAGTGAGAGGGGGAGGGAGGGCAGTTGAAGGGTTTAGGGGAAAAAAAAATGTGGTCATCAATTGCTGGCAGCAGATCCAGGGAGAAGATTATTGGACGGTAACCCAGCGGCAGATGTCTGATGAGTGTCTATTAACCTGCTTCCTACATCTCGTAGGCCGTGTCGCTGATGAATTCAGACCAGGAGGCCTTGTCCCGCCCAATAGGAGGGGTCAGTAATCCCTCTCCAGGAAATAGCTGCCAGAGACCTCAGGACCTGATTGGCTGTATTTGTGCTGCTCTGGCACAGCTAACAGGAGAGGGATGCTATTGAGGAGATGTGAGTCAACCCCTGCTGCTTCCCCTCCGTTGCTCAACTATCATCGCATCACTCTACTTTTATTCCTCTTTTCGTTTCCCAGCTCCTTCTATCTGGTGCCTGTGTGTCAACATCAGGGATGTCAATAATTGGTTAACCACCAAGAATATTTCTGATCGGTTCCACATGTCGCTCTATATGTTAATTTGCATTAACACACAGTAAGCCGGTCTGAGGCCCTCACCCAGTTGGTGTGTCGTATGTTCTATGATCCATATGCTGCCACTCAGTGTGGTAGAAGGCAAGGGATTCAAAGAACTTGAGCATGAGTATGTCATGCCATAGAGAGCGACTGTGACTACAATAAAAAGACTTTGAAGAGAAGAAGGATGAGCTAAAAGTCAAGCCAGCCAGGGCAGACAAGTTAGCTCTGACCACCAACAGCTCTCACAAATGAAAACTACGTCACAACTGCCTGTCACTTCATCAGTGCTGACTGGGAGCAGGGTTTCCATTAGCTGGTAACTACCGTTTTTTACCGGGAAAATCTACAAAAGTGTGACATATTTAAGTCTGCTACAGTCAATATGTCCAGTGAAAATAATTCCCCAGTTAGATATGAAATTATTCTGGCTGTTTTCCCTGCTGCTTCTCTGATGTCCGCCCTCTCTCTTGCTCCTCTCTTGATTCGGTAAATTAAGGGTTTATTTTGACCAAACAAGAGTTGGTGGCAATTGCTGGAACAGAGTAACGATGAACCAGAAAAGTTTTGGGTGAGTTTCATTGTTGGTGTCTAGTTTGAATGAAGTGTGTTTTACGATGACAAAACAACTGTTTCTGTAAATGGGGTCTGGTGGTTTTGGCGAGAGCGATAGAGCGGCTGTTTCTGGTTAAACAAAAAGGATCTTACTCTTTAACCAAAAAGTATCTCTGTAGGGATCCTTTCCATAATGTTGTAAGACACTTAGAATAACAAGATGCCTGACAAGAGCCTGTCAGTGGCAAAAAAAAGCACTTATAGTGGACGTACACTGATGGTGTGAAAACGCCCGGATGGATTACACTGCAGCCTGTTTTGCGGCTGCTGGCTACTGCGCTCTCGTTCAATACTGGACCAATTTCAAAAATTGTTGTCCCCATTAGTCACTTACATACAAAAACATGGGAAAATAGGGTCCATAAACACAGATAATATTTGACCAGACACTGAAATCCTCCAGGACACGTGCTCCTCACAGCAAAATTAACCGGTTTGTTACCATTAAAAGCCTGAGGGCTATCGAAAGCAAAAGTTTATATCCCCCCACTGGCCCCATCTTTTGTTTAAGAGCTTACCCTCTCTCAGTTTCTTCTGTCTTTCCCTCTGTGTGCCTCCACTGATACCTCCCATTCTTGCTTTACCCTAGTTGACCTGAAATAAGATGACAGGCCAAACAGGCTTCGTCTTGGCCACAAAGAGGAACTCAGAGGAGCATTAGCTCACTGACACACAATTGCCAGGCCCTTGGCCCTGGCTCATCTGAATCCCATATATGAGGTCTGGGGTTACTTGACTGAGGTATGGCACAGTCCCTCTCCCCAATCGACACTGGTTCAGGTCCAACAAATTACTACACGGACACGGCAGAGCCTCTCCCACCTGCTCCCCAACCCGACTCTCACATGGATGTGCCCATAGTGGAGACTGGCTGGGGCCATTAATAATTTTCTCATAAAGGCTGTTCCATCACAATTGTTCAAGACATATGTGGATAGCCAGCATCCTTTAGGCCAATGCAGTTTATTTTGGCTACAGTCATTACTGCCTGTAAAAAATCCACCAAAAACAGAGTGATGAGATATCAACTGACACATTTCTCTAAGCCTTTTTGGTCCATTTGGTGTATTTGTAAAAGAAATCCTTGTCCCAAAAGGCTAGATGATATACGAGTTTGGTATCATATGCCAACAATTCATTTTTCTGTCATCGCCTCTCGGACATTTGCTTCCCTCCCTTTTTCTCTGTGCAGAACAAAACAAAGACAGTTCTGGAGGGAGGCCATCTGAAATAAAAATCATCTCCACCCAACCATCTAAGCGTGCCAGTTAGTTTCTATTAAACCTGTTTAACTAGCGGCCTACTAAGCATGGCCCAGGACAGCATGGCTGGCTTGAGGCAGTGTGGAGGGCAGAGGGAGGGAATAAGGGGAGTGAGAGTTCAGGGTCTGTGCTTCACATCTGTTCCTGTATTAAAGGCATATGGGCCGGGCCGGGCCAACCGCTCGTGAGCATGCACGGACCCCCATCCTGAGCCCAATCAGTGTTGATGGGGGTGATGTAATGGACCTGCATTGGCCTCCCTTGTCCTCTCAAGCACAGTGCAACCGCACAATCCTGCATAGTAGGCCTGACAACATGCCAGCTTGCTGTCAACACCTGCCCCTCAAACACTGGTGGGATGAAGGGACTCATGCAGGGGGAGTGAAGGGATGGAGAGGGGGATGGACTGAGGTAGAAAAAGAGAGAGAGAGAGAGAGAGGCAGGGGGAGGAAAATGTGGCCTGTAGGAGCATTGGAGTCAGAGGGCTGAGGAGAAAAGAGGGATAAATAGAGGAGAAACGGATAGAGGAAGGAGTATCACTAAAAACAAATCCACATACCAGCTTGTTCCTCTTGATATGAAATAAACCTGATAAATACATTTTAATATAGTTGTTTTTTGAATAAATTATATAGTGTACTGTATTGTTGTGTGCCAAAGCACACAATGCTGCTCAACAAAATAAAAATTGTCATACTACATTTTAAGTTAGATTAAAAATAGATGTTTAGTTAGTAATAATTGTCATTATCTAATACATCAACTTGTATAATATTGCAACATTCAGGAAGTGTCTCCCACCAGATCCCATGCTGCTTGTGTTGGTCTTACAGCGACCCCTTTTACACAGAAATCCCGCAACACTGATACAAGGAAGACCCCCCATTACCACGGCTTTGCTTTGATACACTGAACCAAACAACGTCAGCATAATGCCGCCCCAGAGTGTGATTTCGGATAGCACGCCGGCATTCTGGAAGCAAAAGAGCAGTGAAGTGTAACACAACAGTGTCGGCATCTATTGTGATGTATCACCCTTTTTACACAGACATCGACTCTGTTACTACCTCTGCTGCCTACTTAAAGGTGGAACAATGCCCCCCCCCGCAGATCCGTGTTATGTACGTTTCATACTGAACTGCGAGGTGAACTAATGACACAAAAGTCTCGCCTCGGACAGGCTGTGTGAAAGGGGCTAGTGTCTCAGGCCACCACAGAGGAGGGGACATACAGTACAGGGTGTGGCGTGTATTGTCTGTGTGTAAATGTATGTGTGGCTGTCTGGTAATCAGGAAGCGGCCTGCTGCTCTAACCTCCCTCTGTCAGAAAATTAGGAGCCTGTGGAACATATCCCTTCCACATTTATCAGTGACACCGCCATGCCTGGACCCGCACAACTGTGTTTTCATCTGCCCCCACAAACGACCATTCATCTTGGTGGTGTAATGGAGGAGAAGTTAAGGGAAGGGAACAGGATCAAGGGATCCTACGCTTTGGTGGACAGGTATGGCCTGGAAAAGGGTGGCCTGGATGCCTGACTTGGTTGACTGAGTGTCATCTCGGGGTGGGGGCTTGTGCGCAGCTTGGCTTCTCAGAGGGATAAGGTGTAGTCACTCTGTGGTGACCAAGGAGCTTGTCACAGGGGATGTAATGAGGTCAGATTACAGGCTAGTCCACAGACTGGCTGCAAAAGGTTGGCCCATAATCCCACAGTCGTTAAAGGAATGCTTTGTTAAAAGTGGATGGAAGAGAGGAAAAAAAGAGATGGAGAGAATGAAGAAGAGGGGGGAATATAAGATGTGTGTGTGGGAACTCAATAACACTTGATTCGATATGAAAAGCCTCTTGTTGCCACCCAGGAGAAGCCCGGCTAGGAAGGATGTGAGGGAAGCCAGCCGAGAGACTCCTACAACTAGGAAACAAGACATGCCTTGTTCCGGGTTTAAGGAGCAAACAGATTAAGATGAATTGATGCAAGCTTAGTGACTTTGGAGAATGGGGGAGAAAAAAAACGCCCACAGATCAATAAGGCTTAGGAAGCAAGCAACCAAAGACAGAATCTCCACTCACATTCTGGGGGATAACACTCAATGAAGGAAAGGGTCTCAGATCTCATATATCCCTACTTTGTGTGCTTTAGATTTTTTAAAAAAGGGGGTTTTGGACAAAAGAAGCAATTTGAACATGTTACTTTGGGCTCTGGGAAATGGTGCTGAGCATTTTTCAAAGTTTTTTCCACAATTAATCGTGAAAATAATCAGC
>JAPZEA010000022.1:25357883-25373139 GCA_029783685.1 Heniochus monoceros | reverse complement strand
AATTTGCTCCAGCAGAGGTGGAGATGAATATTCAGAGGCTCAGCTGCCTCCAAGGCCCACAGAGACATGGCACACACACACACACACACACACACACACACACACACACACACACACATCCAAATCCCCACTGGACATACAATCATTCCCACATTTAGACCCCATCCCCAACAACAGCTGCCACCGCACCCCAGCAGAGGAAATGCCAAAGTCCTCTGAAGTGGAGCGTAACAGCACTGCAGTTCACATCCACAGCGAAGGGCTGAGAGGCTGGAAGGGTAGGAGCGCCTCTAATAGCAGGAAGTTGTAAGAATAATAGCGGCATGGGGATGTCATGCCCCCTGTCCCTCTGGCATGTAAGCTTTGGCCGAAACAGCCGAGTCACTCTGCTCTGCATGTTAGCTCATACAACGATTGCAACATTTTTCACCCAACTTACAGTCAGGGTTTGCCAGATGTGAGCTTTTTTTGGGGAGGAATGTGTACTTTTCCAAACAAAAACAAAATAATACAAGCAGGCTTAACAGTTACAAAACATCAGGTCACATTTGTGCTGCCATTTCTTGCTATTTCTTTAAATTATAGCAATGTCTTTGACACCAGAGATATCTTTTATTTCAAAGTGGCTCACTCTCCTATAATCTAAACACTGAAAGTATTAAATCATTAAAAAACTGCTTTGCATTTGCAGCAGTAGACCTATTACTTATTTCCTTGACTGAAAAATACTTGCAACCCTGACTGTGAACGATGCACCCAAGGAAGAGGAGCACAAAAATCAAAATGGAAACTCTTTGCCTTAAAAGGAAGTGGTTATTTTAACGAGTGATTGCGTCGGGTGACGTGTCAATCAAATATTCAGCAGAGGATTACTCAGTCACTGGGAACTGTTTCCAGATCAGATCTTAGCAGTTAAAAGCATGGCATGGTGTATTAAATGCCAGCAACAGCGATCTGAAATCAAATGTCATGAGGTGAAGTCCAGGATGAGCCTAACACCTCAGCAAATAAAAACCTGTGACTTTTATCCTCTACATCTGTCCAGGATTATCTAAGAATGGCTGCTAAGTAAATTACAGAGCTCAGGAACCATCCCATAATCCAAGATCTTAAACCCCCATGCCACTGACCCACAGTCAAACACCAGTGTGTGTGGGAGTTTGTCTGGAGTTCACAGCTTGTGCTCTTGTAAGCATGTGAATGTGTGAGCCTACATCAGTGCATGGCGGTGTTTGTGTGGTCAGTTTGTGTGTGTGTCACTGCTGGGCAGCCACTGAACAGACCCCCAGCCGCTCTTAAACACTGAAACAGCCTCCCCTGCTCTTTTTTTTTTATGTGCCGCCTGCTTCGGACTCAGTTCCCATGAAATTGGCCCTCCTTTGGCTTGTTCGGATTGCCTGCACTGTAAATGGCTTCTCTGGAGTCTGCCAAGGGCCAGTGGGGGCCGATTCAAAGACAAAAAAGAGACAAAGAGAGACTGACAGATCCAAAGCTGCCGCCCTGCCTCTGTAGCCCCTCTAAACCACATCAACAACTCCTACAGTGGGTTTTTGCTCAAACGAAAGCTTAGCCATCACAATTATTTTGTAAAATAACACTAACTTACAAAATAAATAACTTTATTGGATTGTTCCACACTGTTGACCCCCAGCTATCATTCATTTGCTAGGAGTATTGTGTAAAAGTGGTGATATGGTGCAATAGCTCCACTGCTTTCACACAGCACAATGTGTGTTATATGAATGTAAGACCAGTGAGGGGCAGGGAGGTTGCTGCAAGTTGTTAAGAAGGATGCATGAGGCAGTTAGGATCTGTACGTGTTGCTGAGTGGCTGCGTTTCTTCCAAGTGACCCAGCTAGTGAAGTCATTATGCTTTCCACTCTCTCAACGGGAGGTGGGGCTTTCTAGTGCAAACTTATTCTATCCCGCTGCACAAAGACCAGTGTGCAGTCGCAGTCTCCTCCACGCTGTGAGTGCGCAGCGCCTGCACAGATCGCTCCACTTTGGAACTTAAGCTCACATTGCATGAACCTGCGTAGCTTTACTGCTGTTTTCTCGGCCGCGAACGACCCTCGGTGTTCCGCTGTGGCTGTTTTCCAGCAGATACTCCGACCCCGAAAGCCGTCGGGACCAGTGAAGAGAGAAGCTGCGGGAGTGGTCTGGAAACTTTTACCATCATGAGCACGCCAACGGTCAACCTTGATACCTACAGCCTGTCGCTGCTCACGGCCAAAGAGGACATCCTCAACCCCCGTTCCTCCACGAACTGGTAACACATACTGCTCTCGAGCGAGATTGCATCTGTCTGCCGTAGCAAAATCCTGTTTGTCCGCAGCATAGCACAAAAAAAATGATGTCAACTTCATGATTCTCCTTTATTAGAACGATAAAATTACGAAGACGAGCAGAATCAGTAACTTTCACGAAACTTTCATGTTCTCCATGTTGTTTTGCTGAGTGAGTCGTAGCCGTTTACGCATAACCAGGTTGGCTGTTGCGTAAGATTTCAATTAATCCAATGAGGGATACGGAGGTGGCCAGCTCAGGGACAGCACGCAACCTGGACCAGCAATGACAAATGCATGCAGGCTTAGTTTAGCAGCACAGTGAAGTATTGTCTCTCCCCTCTTGAGTGCTGTAGTGAGGTGAGGGTCGCCGTCCATTACGCACGCCAGGCGGCTGGTGTGCCTCAGAGCGCAGCACCTGGCCGACGGCCCACTGCTCTCACCCGGGCCTTGCGCTCCATGACTTTGCTGTTCTCCCCCAGGAGCTGTGAGCCTTCATTCTTTGTGCTGAGGATCATGTTTCTGCTGATGTGCTGTTCTCTGACAGGGGTTGTCTTTCAGGGAGAGGCTCCTTAATTTGGCAGACAACAAAATATCATCCACAACCTAATTGACCTTTAATAATAATTAACGTGTTGAGCCATAACTAAAATTAAATCTCGCCTCTGGGTGATTCTTTAACACATGAAAAGCTGAAATATTTAATCTCATTCATTTTGCTGGCATATGTGAGTATACATCATGCTGTAACCTGATCACCTGACACTTGGCTCATTCTGTCCTTTTGTCATAGGGTTTGGCCGAGCTGTCACTATGGCAACCTATCCATCTTTTCCAAACAATAACAATCTCCAACTCTGTCAATGTCTCATCCTCTTTCTCCAGTTTCTTCCTCTCTTCTTCTCTCTGTGTGTGTGTGGTATTGTCATCTCCAGCTGCAGACATGTTGTCACTGGCTACACTCTGCTAGCACAGATAGAATTAGAGAAGCTATGACCCCGCTCTTTCCACGTATCCACTCACTCTGATGAAGTTATAGTTTCAAGAAGCAGGCCAACTCCACATGTGTTCTCATGTGGAAGTAGAGGACTGATTCTGTCCATTTCTGTTCATCTTCCTGGGCCTCACCTCCCTCTCTGCCACAGGGTTTTTGCTGCCCCCTTTTTCCCACCTTCTTCCTGGCTTTTCGTGACAGATATGAGATTCAGAACACTATGAGTTAACCTTGACAAGCTGAAATCTGACATCTTCGTGAATGGGGTGGAAAGAAGTTCTCCATCCAGGCAGAACATGCTTAGTTTCCATTCTTTCTTGCATGTGGAAAATCCCTTAACGTTTCCATGTTCAGTATCACTATGGAGGTTTGGTCCCATGGCAACACCTCCATATTGATCCAGCAATTTCTTGTTGGAGAGCGTTTTCCTGAAGTTTCAGTGTAAAGGAGATCTGCCAACCCGCTGCCTCTCAAACAGCCACACAAACTCACATGTACAGACACATCTATCCACAACCTGCACGTGTTTGGTTGTGCTTACAAGAGAATAAAAAGAAAAGAAAGAGATAGATAGAGAGAGAGAGAGAGAGAGAGAGAGAGAGATAGAGAGAGAGAGAGAGAAATCCCCCAGAATTCATTGAGCCCACTTTAAAAAGCTAAATAACTCTGCTGTGACTGAATAGAGAGGTGGGAGGGGGACACGATGATGTCATGTTTCCCACTGTCAAACCACTGAAACAGACACCCACCTCGCGCATGTGTGTCTGCGTGTGCTGAAGAGATTTTACGTCCGTGCATGTGAGTTTGCATGTGAATGTATTTGTTTCTGGATGTGCATATGCATCCTGCAGAGACTATTAAAGTGAGTCTGGGGCGTCGAGAAGTTTGCACAGAGAGGGGCAGGGGGGCTGGTTTTGTTGAACGATCCTGCCCCCACTGCGTGGCCTTGAGGTCTCTGTGCGTATTATCTAATGACCTTGTGTCCTGAATGGGAAACAGACCCTTTGTGGGTGAGACTCTGTAGAAAAGAGGAGCAATTTCAATGCATCCTTCTTTCAGACAACTCTGCTCAACACACAGCCTTGGCGGTCTCTCCTGTGTCTCCCAGACCACTGAGGACTACAAAGTCACACTCGTAGGCTGGAAACCTCCACTGTCTGCATGTTTTTTGTGTTTGTGTGTACTTTGAGAGACTGAAAGAAAGAGAAACAGTGAAAATGCATGTTCCCAAGGACATTGTCTAATCCTCTGAGCAGGAAATGCTTCTAATTCTTAGCAGCAGAAATCCTGATTTATGCCCATTTTACACCAAAATAAATGAGTCAAACTGGCACTTTAAGTAAGGTCACAGTTCTTAATGTGGCCATACACAAATGGAAACGTTTTCAAGAAACTATGTTGAAATCTTTCATATGAGCCTTGCTTTTTAATCTGCACAAAGTAAAAAAAAATCCTGTCTCTTTTTTTTGCACTTCAATAAAATACCTCAGTCAGTGGTTTGGTCTGCACATTTTACACATTTTCATCTCAGCCAATAAGACAGTGCAAATAAGAGCAATTTTCCAAAGCAGCCTTACAGAGGTGTCTTCCTGCCAAGTATCAAATAGAGTGCAGCACCATCTTAGCCAAGCATGTAAAAGAAGGGGAGAAATCAGTTTAGAAAATGTTTACAGCATTGTTTAAGCCTTGCAAAGCATATCAGATGGGAATTCCTATTGCGCTGTGGAGCAGTTTGACCTCTATTCATCAGAGTTGGGTGTGGGCCGTATCCAGACATCTGCAGGCCCTGGTGACGTTCAACACACCTTCCCCATAGACTTCTTACTCTGATACTGTGTTGTGCTTGTGTTAAGTGTTTCACTATGTTCTCTCGCAGGAATTATTACAGTCAGCAGGCGGTGACGCATAAAGTAAATATCTGATTTCATTGTAGTAACAGAGGAGTATTCAGAGACCAATCGATCTCATGTTCGTTCATTCTGGTTTGAAAGTTGAGTTCTAGACTTAGAAAGCTTAGAAAAAGTGACATTACAGATTATATTGTTATAATATTAAGATTTTACATATATACTGTAATTGTTCCTAGCTTGCTGAAAGAGACTTGCACAATTCACCAACCCTGTTTTAGGGTGTTTTATTTTAACTGGCCCAGATTTTACTTTTCCATGCAAAGGCAGTTTGTCATTGATTTGAAAGCATAAGAGAGGTCATGGGATTACAGATATTAAGTTTAAGGTCTGAAATTCACCTCTGACCACACTTATTTTTTAAAGGCCTCCTCTTTATTTTAATAATGCCTTGTAAATGGCATCCGATATGTTGTTCTTTTGCAGCTGTTGGAAATCCGTCCTCCAATGCTGTAATGCAACATGTCATCTAACCCAGCGAATTAAATAATTACCTGGATACAGATAATTTCTTTTTGTTTTTACGCTCATTCATCTTTGATTTTGATGGTCTGTGGGAAACTTAAGAATACAATCTTACCCATTTTCATTTAAGAAGCAACACACTACCCTCCTCTTCAGGCCTCTGGTCTCTTTCGAAGGGACTCTCCTGTTGATGATAAATGGAGGAGCCTTTATTTCAGCACAGGCCCGGGGTGTTTGTGTTGCTGTTACTTGCCAGAATTTCCACAGGCTCATGCATGATTAACCGAGACCTAAAGACTTCTTAAGTTACGCGCTGCATGGAATACACTTGTGGGTGCGGGGAGAGGATGGGAGGTAGGACGGTGAATTGCACGCCCGCTTTTGCTTTGAGTGGATGCACACGCGCAAGTGCTTCTGCTTGTGTATAGGTGTACAGTATTTCCTGACTCCAGAGGGAGATTATACGTGCAAGTGCAGCAAGTCAGTCATCTTGTTTGTGAAGATAAACAACCATTATCATCACACTGTTATCAAGACATTACTCACTGCCTGAACTTCCTTGGAAAGGTTCTGCTTTTTATTCAGTTCCTTATTTATCCACAAAGAGCTGACTGTAAAAAGAGAGACTGAATGGCATATTAATGCTAGCTGTTGACACATGAGCTGTTGTGTAGTGTTCTCCTTTGAAACAAATACTTCTGGTCACCTGACTGTGGAATCCCACATCAGGAAAACAAGCAGTCTGGTTGGTTTCCTCAGGCTGTTCAGGATAAAGCTTCAAAGGCTGCACACGGTGTTGTTAACAGGCTGAACGATAACAGGACACGTTTGATCGAATCTTGATATAAATAGCAGTATACTGTAAATGGGAAGTAAAAGGGTGGTTACACTGGACCAATGCCCAGCCCACTCGCTCTCTCTCTCGTCTCTTTGTCCATCTCTGCTTCCTGAATAATACTTTGCAGTAGCTGTCTGTGTGATGTGGATCTCCATTGATCTCCAAAGAAGCATGCATCCTATCACTTATCACAGTACTGCTACTGTGAAAACCTTGCAACACCAGTTTTGGTGTTTTTCAGTTTGCATGAGCCCTAAAGTCAAATATCAGGCCTGCCTTTCACACCGCACAGACTCTGCAAGGGACAGCAGTGAAATGACAAAGCACTCAGGACTAGGAGTAACTTTACCCAAAGGGCCTCTCACCGCAGAGCGAGAGCTTAAAAGACGAGGACTTGGCCCGACCAAGGGGGCTTTAATTCTTGGCTGGACTCTGTGGCTGACCAGAGTGTACTCAAACGCTTCTTGTGTGACATTAGGGCAAAAAATAAGCATGCAAGTGTCCCATTAGGGCACAGACACGTCTTAGTTAAATAAAGGTATTTAAAAAGCGACTGCATGAACACAGTTGCCATTTCAAAGATACAAGGTTTACACCTCTTTGTTGTGCCTTCTGCAGAAAGTGCCCTCAGCTTTCCCTGCTGCTTGTGTTAGCATGTCTGTGGGTGGCATGTTGGAAGATGATGACAATGATGGCTGTAATGGCTGTTATATGTATATCTGTTTAAATGAACTTAGTGAATGATTCTAACAGTAATCACTAAACAACTGCTTGCTACTCCCTTAAACATCGTTTAGATTCATCTGGGCTCTAAGATGAAGCTGCAGTGTAATAGTAGGTCTCAGGCATGATGAGACATGACTACAGAAGGCTGTACTGTACGTGTGTGTTGTGCGTGTGTATTGTGTGTGTGTGTCTCTGTATGTTTGGGTTTCTTAGCGTGCAAACTGTTGGTTGCAAGACCACAAATTGACACCGTGTTGAAGTGTGACTTGTAATTGCCACATAGAAGATACAAAAGGTTGCTCATTAATGTTTCATGACTTGGTGGCACTGCAGAGCTGTTACCCACAAAATCCACCAGGCATGGCTGTGTCATGTTCCTGCTGCGATGTGGCCGGACAAAGCATGTGATTCCATCAGAAGCGTCCTGGAAGTGTCCCAGAAGCGGCTCTCTGCTTTGCTCCACGGAGAATACGTACCTACTCTATTTTTGATGGAAGCTGCAGAGCAGATCGTGCCAGGCAGGAAGTCAGACACAGGAACGGCATCGAGAATCTGGTCTATTTTCAAAACAAAAAACCCTGTGCAGACTGCCAGTCGTATATCAACAGTAAACACAATTAAAACGAATAAAAAAGAAAATGTTTAACTATGCGTACGTACCTGTGGTAGAAGCACAAACATCTTCTTAAAGCGGGGTATGAATCTGTGGTGAGGACGGAACAAAACCGTGCTGCAGCTGGAAAGCGACACTGTCTTGTGTGGTGGAATCTATGAATTATTCTTCTCAGTGTCACTTTTATATCAGGAACAAAATAACTTGAACATTATTAACACAAAAGATCTGCCGCCTTTCAAAAGACATTGTATCAGGCAGGTGTTGCATCTCTCTTTGGTAACGCTTTACAACATGGTACACAAAAAAAGTGTGCAGTTACGAAGGAATGAGTGAGGCTAATTCCTGAATAATTGTGATTCGAGGACTATATAGTAGATAATGATGTCTGGGCAGATTCAGCTAATACGGCCGCTAACTGCACGGTTAGCCGAGCTAACTAGCTAACAGCTACGGTTAGCAGCAGTTGGTTGGTAGTTTAGCTATCTGTCCATCAGGAAACTCTGTTGAGGCAGAGCAGCTGAGCTGGAGGACATCAGAGGGAAAACCAGAAAATATTTTATCCATAAAATATGATCCTGTTAATACTGTGATGCTGTAAATCACCTCAATATGACAGCGGCGTGGAATTGGATTGCACTCTGACGCTGTAGCGGCACCAAGTTGAAAAGAATACCAGTTCTTGCGTAATGTTGCTTGAAGGAACTAGTTGCAAACTCTTAATGAAAACTCAGTTGATACCTGTCATAATCATGAAGTAGTAGTAAGTAAGTAGTAGTAGTAAGACTGTGTAGTAGCTACTCAGTATGATGCATCACTTTACTCGACGAGGCACAAAGAAAGTGATGGAGTAATTAGTGACAAATGAGTCTACACTAGTTTGTGCCACCCAGCAGCTGGTTCATAGTTAACCAGGAATGACTCATGAAGAAAGTGGTCAGTATGTTGAATCACAGCTGTTTATGAACTAATTATTATTATTTATTAATAGAGTATCTCCCAGTCTGTTCTCTAGTAACTCATCATTATCGACTATAAAGCCCTCAAATCACAGTTATTCAGCAAATACTCATTAACGATTAATTATCAGGCCTTGCTGGACTCATCCTCACTTGTACCTTAGTAACTACTTGCATTTTTTTGTACCCATTGTAAAGTGTTGTGAAGTTTTATATATAGATTGTCATGAACAATAAATATCAACGTACTTTGTCGTCCTCACACCTGACCTTTCTGTCAAGCCCTCCTTTTGTTCGCTCAAGTGCCTCGGTGGTTGACCTTCACCCAGATGCCCTCTGCACAATGTTTCCACTGGAAATCTTTCCTTTTTGTGCCCACAGCAGCGAACACAACAAACACGTTATTGTTTCCCTTCGCAGTTCAAGATCAAGGCTGAGACTCTGCTGGAAACCTTTGGCTGTGCCTTTGTGAAACCAGATGAATTGTTCAGGCACATTCTATGAAAATTAGGAGCTGGATTGAGGTGAATTGTTTGTTTAATCTAACTAATGGGCCCTGAGTGTAGCACACAGAGTGGGATAGCCAAGGGTGTGTCAGATAGCTGTCGGAAAACATCTGCATTTTAGTGTTTTAGTGTGAATAATGTGTGTGGTGTGTGTGTCGAGCTGAAGCACTTTTAGGGGATGTCTGAGCAGCAGTATGATATCACAGATTCTTCTGCTGATGTTTACGTGCAGAATTTGTGGAATTGTGGCCTTCAAATAGGCTGAAACTTGTCTAGTTGTACTTGTTGCCATGCTTGGATTGCAAAGTGCTGAAGCAGGAGATGGCGAGACACAATCTTCTCTTGTGTTGCTTCCACATCCTCCAGAGTAGCTCTCGCACAGCTGTTTAATTGCTAAAGAATTAACTCATAAGAAAGATGGTCTTAGAATCAGGCCACATTCCTTAATGATCAAGGTTGCAGAGAGAACAGGTGTTTTTCTTTGCCATATTTCCAGAAATAAACCGAATGTATGACATCTAGAAAAATCTTTGTTTCAAAAAAAAAAAAAAAAAGTTAGGATGTATTCAGAAGCTCTTCTTTCATCTTGAGCTACTGAGTTATCCAGAGCCTGAACGTCTCGTCATGTTCTGCGTTGCTGTGGCTCGTCTTTGCGAGCGTGCCAGGCACAACAGCAGCGGCGTCTGATGGCTGCAAATCTTTTGACAGACGATAACATATTTATTGTTACTTTCCTCTTAATTACACGGTTGTGAGATCATCAGACACAGGCACTGACACTTTCGTACATATTTTAGTGTGCAACGACGCATGCAAATACATACAGATGCTGGGCCAATTCAATAAGGGCGCCCACCCTCTCTCGTTCCCATAGCTGTGCTGACAGTGTGAGGATCATCAGCTGTGTTTGCTTAAGCAATTGCTCCCTCTTCACTATGGTTACAAAGGAGCAGCATGGTGGTAATCATGACAGTCTGACTGTTAGCATCTCGTAGCAAAGCCACACTGGATGCACGGCCATGACTGGGAACTTTCCATTTTCTTGCCTTGTTTGTTCACTTGCTGGTGGTGGGATTGGCTTGTGGGTGGGTGAGGAGAGTCGGGGGGCTCCGTTGTCCTGACTACCCCGGTGGGAAAGCTCGGTTGTTTGTTAAGAGAGGCTGAATGAAGCGGGGGAGACGAGTGGAGAGGGAGTGAGGAGGCTGTGAAGAGGGCGCGACTGAATGGGCGAGGACACTAGGTAAGAAATGTAGAGGAATAACAAGGCGAGAAAAGAAAACGTGAGCGGAAAGAGAAAGAATTGCAGCGAGGGAAGTTCAGCGGGGTGGCCTTGACAGGAGGTTGTCGCGAAGCAGAATCAGTGAATGATTGAAGTTGGGGGAGAGTAAGAGCGGAGAAAAGGGAAAGATGAGAAGACAGGTGGAGGGTTGAAGAGGACGGAGATCAAAGCTTGGAGAGAGGCAGCCAAATGAGGTCTAAGTGGATATGTGATACTTGAGAGAGTTTGCTTTGTTTAGTTGAAGGAAATGGCTGAAGATAAGATGCCATCATGTTTTTAATGGTCCCATAATAACTGTGATATAGAGACAGGAGGCTGTTCCTGTGTGTGTGTGTGTGTGTGTGTGTGTAGCAGTGTGGGACAGCATGCACAGGAAATGCCAGAGTGATCCCACTGGATCATGATTTTAGAGGGTTTATCATCTCTCCTCTCCTCTCCTCTCCTCTCCTCTCCTCTCCATTTATTCCTTCTCATGTCAGGTGTAGGAAAATAAATTAACTTCCCATCATTCCTCTATGACTCTTTGAACAAACTGTATACCTTACTGTAAGAGCCATAACAATTTGCCCCATAGAGACTCACGGCAATTCCCCTGTAATACTTTCTTCAAGACATTTGCCCCCAATAACCACATACTTTTCTGCCCCCTTGGAAACCTCCTATACACTCTGGCTCTTTCCCATTGTGTGCCATTGTGCCCTCTCAGCCTGGCCATTTATACCTATCTGCATCCCCTGGTGCTTTTCATCGTTTTCCCCCAGTGTGAATCTCTGAGTGACTTTTCTCCAACCTGAGTGTGTCCCTCCCTCTGGTGTGCCCCATCACTCTTAAGCACACACCCTCATGTCATTGAACTTCATGCAACCATCTTATATTAAACCCAAAACATGGATTTCGACAATTAGCTTTTAGCTTTAGCTTGCTTTAGCTGCATGTTGCACACAGAACAACTTCAGTAATATGAAATAAAACAGGTTTTGATCATCTTAACTCCAAATGCTGCATTCTCTAATGCTAACACTCAGTGTAATATAATAAAATAGACACAAAAATACATTTTAAAGGCATGTGAACTTTTGTACCTTTGAGTGTAAACATAGCTGCATCCTCTCACATGCAGCACACAACAGGGGAGGCCTAGTCTGTCTTGCTGAATTGATATATGTCCTATGGCTTTGAAACAGAAGCATACAGTTTCTGTGAATCTCTTTAAAACCAGAACTGTAATGGTAATAAATATTGCTCACACATTCTGTCCTTAGACAAAAGACACACACCTAGACTGACACACACTTTCTTGATGGCGTGGATTATATTACGCAGAGAGAAATGTGGCGGCCAAGTAATTAGTACGTGTGCAGCTCTGTTTACAGAGGGACTGGCTAATGCTATCAGTGGATTAGCTCATAGCTGTAACACGAGACCAGCTGTTGTCCATGCAATCCCACACTGCACGTACCACCTCACAGTTCATCACAGCATTCACTGCGATCAGCTGGTCAGTCTAAGCATTAATGATGGGTTTTGTCTGGATTTGTTGAAGTTGTTCTCAATCGACATCTATAATACAGCAGCATACTTTCTGTCAGCCTCTTTCTCTTTGTCCATCCCCCGCTCTTTTCCATCCGCCTCAGCACAGAGAAGGCTGTTTTCTCTCACTGCTGCTTGGCAGTGATTTAATTACTTATTTGTTTAGTTTGTCATATTCTAAACTTCTCTGGCTCCGTGTTTTGCTGAGAACTCAAATTTTCCTCCCTCCCCTCCTCCTGTCAGCATTCCATCCAGTCTCTCCCCCCGCCCCTCTCCACCTCACCCCCCACTGACTGATATTGTTTGTTGATGTGCTTCTTTTTACCCAGGTTTTCCTGCATTTAATTGAGCTCCACTTTCTGTTCTTTCTTATAATTTTGTTCTCCCGCTGTCATTTCTCCCACTATTTAACATTCTCTGCAGGCTAAATAGCTTCAGTGGCCTGTAATAGTCTCCCAGGGAGTCCGCTGTGTTCTCCACCCAGTCAAACACTATACAGACAAGTCAGTGTTACTCATTGGGTGGATCTTGGCAAGTACTCTTATGGGTCAAACTTATACTTCAACATGACCTGTATAGCTGTTGTTAAAAGAGGAGTTAAACATCATTTGTCATCAGTATGAGCATTACTCCATCATCGCTATCAGCAAAATAAAAAGCAGAGAAATATTGCCATGGTGACAGAGTACAGGTTATTTGAAGCTGTCCTACTCGATATATGTTTCCAGAAACTGATCATTTTTATTTGTTTTTGCATAAAACAGGATGAGAAAGTACATGGCAAAACAAACAGTTGAGACATTGGACTAACATGAAGTCACAGTTTCACCTCAGCGTGTCTCAACATCCTGCAGCAAGACTGTCAAAGTTTGCAGAAGTATTTGAAGCATGCAAAGCAAGTTCTGGTTTTTGCAAAGCCTCGTTGGTTCTGGGATCACTTTAGCCCTGCAAGCGTGCTCGTTTTCTATTGATACAGTTAGACTGCTTTAAAATATTCTAAAAAAAGTAAAAATAAAAACTTTAATTAATGACAGAATACAAAGTTTTCCTTTTATGTTACAGCTTCAGGCGCTACCATTGTCTTAAAAGTATGTTAATAGCACATTAGCTCACATGGGACATGTGTTTCATATCAATTCTGTGAATTTAAAAGTATTATTGTGGATTCATGTTTGATCCAGCCGTTTTGTGTTGATCTGAATTGTCATAGCATGACGTGAAGCTTTTCAACAAGGTTTCTGTTAGTTGGTAAGATTACTGCAGGCGTTTAAGCTTTTTTGTGGTGCAATGTCACTGAAATATAGTGAGTTTTACACATGCATTGTCTCTTACGTTGGATCATTTTTGGTATTAAAATGGGACATTCTGCAGTGTTCATTCTCAGGCAATATATACGCCTTTCATTTACAGTAAGGCTGCTGTGATTTATTAACCTAATTTTAGGCTTTACTGAAAGTGAAGTATTGACTGAACCAAACTCTTTGTGAGTGAGTGTGTGGGTGTGTGTCCAGTAGGATATCCTGACAGTCTGTTTGGCCAGTGTAATTGCTGTTGACTGGGACTTGGCATGGTTTGGTAACCGGATCAAGGTTTCTGTGCTAGGCACTGCCATCACATCATAACACAAATGTAGAGCCTCTTCCAAAGGTTTGCATAACCTTACCTTTCTCCGAGCCAGCTTTGCTTCTGACACAATAATCCATGTGGAACGTAGCAGACACGACACGGTGTACTGACATTAGACAGTATGTTTTATTAGGATGTGTTGGTTTTATGATAAAATATGCTTCTGCTTATTATTCCTGCACAAACAGTGATTTTGGTACACACCGCTCTCATGGTGCATTACTTGAGAAGGAGAGGGGCATGTTAAGTACCGACTTCAACTGAAATGACAGTGAAGGGATATTACACCTTGCTTCATAAACCACACACTGTTCGAGCTTGTTTTTATGTGACGTCACCCCACAATCATCCCCTCGGGTGCACACAGCACACCGCATTGTTTTCCAATGAGCGATACATTTGATGTTCAATTAATAACCAAGATGCATTTCATTTGTGGTATATTACTTCACTGATATGATTTAAAGTTCTCCTGTGGGAGTCTTTGGTGCCGTGTTTCTATCCTCTCCTGCTCAGCAGCTCTTATTAAGGGGCCCTGTTGCCTGGTCTGCGGGGATTACAGTGGTTACAGCCCACTCTCAGCGGGGCACCTGACTGACCCCTCTGCAGCAAATCATGAGTATCAGGACTTGTTTCTATGCTTTCTCCCTTCTCTGTTTTCTTTGCAACTTTCCTCTTTTTTTTTACCTCCTTTTCTAGACACACTGTCACATCCTTTCTCTCCCTCCCAACTCTGTCTGCATTTTTCTTTCTGGCGCTCTTTCTCTGAGTCGATCTAGGTCAACTCTGTTGTGGGATATTTAATAAGCACAGAGAGGTGTTCGCATAAACATCATCCCTCAGCAGCAGTCTACATCATTTTGACATCAATGTTTCATCACTTAATGAGGGGCCAAAGGCAAAAATACTGATAGGGTCTGTGCAGTTTCAAGTAATGGGGATCGTGCATGATGTTGGGCAGGCTTAACTTATTCTGTCCTGATCCCTGTAGGGAAATTCATTCTCTGCATTTGATAGGAGCACCCAGTGCACACACATAAACAGGGGGAGGACATGCAAACTCCACACAGAAAGGCTCTGCCCCAGTTGGGATTCAAATCCAGGATCTAGTGCTAACAATTAACCCTCTTTATGTGCATGTTTGTTTTTTAAGCAGAGCAATATAAAACCTCATAAATTTGAAGTGTGCATGCTCCCTGCCCCCTGCCCCTTTGAACTCAGGACCTTCTTGCTGTGAGGCGGCCATCATTAAAAATTAAAAATAGCTGCAGGTTAATTTTCTTTTAATTGATTAATAGCTTAATTGTTGTTGCAGCTCTACTCTAATTACTTTCCAGTGCATGTGATTTTTGTTTTTCACCACTGTTGAACAAACTAACCTTGCTGAGAACATGTAAACAGGAGTAATTGCATCATTTTCACAGTTGGCAACAACCTCTTTCTCTCTCCCTCTGTCCATAGGTTGACCCAGCCTGGCCGAGTCCCAGCAGACAGAGCTGTCCCACTGGGGGGGGGGGTGGGGACTCCC
>JAPZEA010000022.1:25127424-25141580 GCA_029783685.1 Heniochus monoceros | reverse complement strand
GTTTGCTGCCTCCTGGTTTTACTGTATAATGAAGGCGTGCTGAAAAAGGATGATAAGTGGGGTTTTGAGGAGAGAGAAGAGCATAGCATATATTAGAGGTGGGACAAAGCCTCTTTTGTTGTAATGCCCCTCTTAACAGCTTCTTTGGCTGTGAGGCAGAGTTCAGGACCAGGTCTTGGGCTCCTCTTATTCCTTTTGCGTAAGCCCGTGTCTTCCTGCTTGGCCCCTGACAATGGGATAAGTGTTTGTCTCGAGACCAATCGCGCTGCTCCATCGCTGACTGACATTTATGTGTGTGCATGCTTGCGTGTGTGTGTGTCCCCGCATGGCCATGTTTGGTTTGCTAACCAGCAGTTTTTTGGTGCCTGTCTCTCCACTCCTCCTCTTCCTCCACCTCCTCCCCCAGGGAAGCAGGCAGGAGGTGGGAAGCAGAAGCGAAGCCATTGTGAAGGGGAAGCCACTGGCCTCTTCCTGTTATGAGAGGAAATGCATACAAATGTGCTTCCTGTGCGTCCGCCCCCTCTCTTCTCCCTCCTCCTCCCTCCCCTCTCACCCATGTGGCAGAGAATCAGCCACTATCCCTCCTTTCTTTTTGTTCCTCTGTTGATCCTGGGCGTTTTTCAACTTTTTGACTAGAGGAAATGCAACCGATTATTTAGTTTCTTTTTTTTTTTAATTGGTAATTTTCCAGTGATAGCATGCAGTATATATAACTACATATAAACACACAAACACACGTGTAGAATTAATAAGAAAGAGAAATAAGAAAGAAAAGCAAAACCAAATTAAAATATAAAAGCTCTAAAATTTCCGTATGCATGGTCACACATTTACAGGGGTGTGTGTGTGTGCATGTGTGTGAATCTCTCTTGGGATGGGGCTGTGGAGGAGGATAGGGGTGAACGAATAAGGCTCGTGTGTCACTATGAGCCTACAGCGTACTTTCACAATGCTAATGCCTGTGAGTGAGTGCTCATTATGTGCCGAAGTAATGGAGAGTAAGTTAAAGAAAGTGTCTATAGCTTATTGTCTTCATGAGCTTTTCCACAACTGAGTAATCTCTGAGAATGTCTTAATGGTTTTGCTGTAGATGCAGAGCTCGAATGCTTAGTGTTGGTTGAGTTTTGAGAGTTGTCCTCATAAGCATCTCTTGCATCTTTTTCTAGAAGAGTGTGTGTTTGGTTTTAGCCTCTAACCGCCTGCCCTAGAAGCATACGATGACAGTTCGAAACTTAGGCGTCTCATTATGCCATGATGGTCCACAGAATTTTCCTGTGTGTTTGTGTGTGTGTGTGTGTGAAGATAGGCTTCGCACCATGGTTACCAATTTACTGTGAAAAGACGCACTGGAGTTCACACTCACGCACTTACACTGGTCCCTTTTACCAGTACACACAGTTGCAAATGTGCTGTAACGTCATGCTCTCTGTTATTAACGTAGTGGTGTGTCTAACAGCACCCACTGACCGAGGAAGCAAAAATTACACCCACACTGACATACGGGTGGTTTACAATGAGTTTTTTTGGTTTGACAACAAAGATAGAGGCCTCATTCAGTGAAATAAATAGATGTTGTTACTTAATACAAAGGCTGTGCACCAGCATCAGATGTATGGGTAGTATAAATCGGAAGGAAAGTATAAATAACTCTGATTTCTGCACTGTAATAATTAGTTCCTTACAAAATTTTACAAATAATGGCAAACAGTAAAACTTTTAATGGTCCTACTTTGATTATCATAATGTTTTTTTGTTTTTTTTTTAATTTTATGCACATACACTATAACCTTTTCTATATTGGACAACTATCTGTAAATGCTTGCAGATCAGATGTGCCTTCCACAGCGCCTGCTTTTGAATGCAGAGCAGTCGCTCCTCGAGTGCAGGTCCACTAGTTTCCAGCTGCTGTGCGGACTGAGAGAGCTTATTCGTGCTTGCACAGGAAAGGCGAGAGGTGACATCACCAGCTTGAACGTTGATGGGCTGAAAGTGTCACATGACGGCATCATGTGAGGCCATGAAGTCACGACAGAGTTACCTCAAGCGGTGAAACTGAATACCGAACATAAAAATTGCATAGCTGAGGTACAGAGCAAATTAGCACATCCCACATGATGTTTGCACCAGTATTTACCATCAAGACAGCATTTATGTGCAAGGCAACTGTCTTTTAAAATGTGTGTGAGCATGCCCCTTATATATGCCCATGTATTTATGGGTGTACATGCATAGCGTCGGGAATGATTTGGAGGTAGCAGGTTGTACGTGTCAGATTGAGATGTGGGGGTGCGGTGTGATATTTATGTAGGTGTTATTGTTTGGTCAGTTAAGGCTTTTCATAATCGCACTCATTCTCTTCCTGTGGTGTTGTTAAGTCAGTCTATGTGTGAATTTTAATATGTGGGAAATGCATGCACGGTTCCTCATTTAAAGTGTGAGGCTCAAGACAACTTTGAGTGGATTCTGCTTTTCTTTTTTTACATGTCGAGATGACAAGCAGCAAACGAGTGGCTTCCAAGCTGCCTCTTACCTCACACTGGCTGTGTTTGTGTGTGGAGTGGTCCTCTGATACGTGAGCTATCCGAGCCAGCATGTGAACCTCTCCTTTGAGACTGGCAGCTCTGGACCTCTGGGACTCACACCGGGCCCTCTGTGCGTGCCACGTGCCACCTTTTGAAACATTAATGGCCCCAGCAGAGTGTGTGACTGAGTGAGTGGGTGATAACGGAGCTGGGCCGGCAGCTAGCTGTGTCCTGCGTTTGCCCCTGGTGCCCCTTGCATCAAAACACCAAGGGAAGACAACACTCCACATGTCCTGTTCCTGAATAGTCTGCTTTGACCTTATGTCCTACAGTCCTGTCATCTTATTGACTCGCTCATGTGCGACTTGTACTGTAGCTTTGCTGTTGCGAGGCTGGCAGACCCCTGCAGGGTGCATTCGGTTCAGTTTTGGACGGTGGAGCTCAGAGCGGGTTGGATATGACAATTAATCTTATTGTCACAAGATACCTTTTGATCTCACGGCGTTAAGTATGAGGCTTGTTTTTTTTTTTTTTTTTTACAATTCAGTGTGACTGTGTAAATGTCAGCATGGTATTTAGAGCCCAGGGGAGCTTTTTCGCCTCACGCCGTCGGCGAATCAGATGAGTGTTTGTGCCGAGGTACAGAACCTGACATCGCACACATTAGTTTGTACAGAGCTAGAATGCCATGTCTCTGGTTTCAGCCTCTGTTGTCTGACACATAGCTCGGCGTGACGCAATGACATCACTGGAAAACTTTTAGGTGGGGAAGCTGGTCCAGGATGCAGCAGTTCATGTAAGGTTTTAGCCACTCTCAGTAGAGAGGGAGACGGAGAGAAAGACAGGCTAGAGGTGAGGGATAGTTTGATATTCAGTTTCCCTGGTGCATCCTGGGAGATATGATTTCAGGAAATCCAAAACTATCTATCAATATCCATTGAACCCTATCTCCTCTTTCAGACCTCGGAGTTGTAAAGAGAAAATGTGAAGGGCAATGCATGATAGATTTATGCCACAAATCTATTCATGCATTACCCAGATCTACCACACGCAGAGATCTCTTCTTTAAAGGCTTTTGTCAAGGTTTTTATAGCCTGCACTTAGAGTCTTTATTAGTGTATTCAGAGCATGTTTAACTGAGTATTGGGAGGTTTTCATTCTGTATTTTTTGGCCCACTTAAGTGTCAGAAGAGAGTAGACAAACATGCAGTTAATCAACAAACTGAGATCATTAGCTACCAGCTGGGCACAGTTCTGGCAGTATTTCCTCTCTGTAAAAAGCTTTGTCGATACAGATCTCCAATGTAAATAATACACACAGTCGCAGAAGAAAATAAAAGAAAGTTCAATACAAAAAAAAAAAAAAGCGCAGAGAAGGATGCTTGCAGTGGCACATTTTCTCTTTTTCCCATGCAGCCGAAGAGCTTACACACATGGCTTGGAAAAGAAACCAGGTGCAGCTCACTGGAATTAACTCACTTTCACTGCTCTAGTTTTGATCCAAACAATAGAGGAATAGAGGCTGTTCTATTTTGACAATGTGGGCACTTGTATGCGTGTGTTATTAAAGGTACCAGTCTTTGGCTTCACACACACACACACACAAGCACACACACACACATACCCACAAACCGAGAGAGAGAGAGAGAGAGAGAGAGAGAGAGAGAAGGGCCCATTAGAGAAGACAATTTTTGTGGTTTAAGTTGAGTGCATTGTCACTATTTGAGCACACACAAACAGCTTCAAGCACAGGCAGGGAACCCATCCGTTATTTATATCAATGGCTTGTTATTCACTACGAGAGGCGGTTAATTGGGTAACACAACAACTGAACAATGTGCATTAACGCCACTGTGAGGAAATAGTATGCCTCAGCTATTTTTCCGATTAAAATACTCATAGGTGTGTGTATTATTTTTTGTTCAGTGAGACGGTGAACACTTTCAGGCCATATGAAAGGGAACATTTGAGGTGACACATGTTCCATGATGAACCTTTCTGCGCTTTGATGTACAAGCAATAACTGATCTTCTTTACCGTTATCTGTCTGAGACAGAGTGTTTTCAGTTCCTTAAATGTGAGCCCAGCTTCTTTTTTTTCTCTTTTTTTCCTGGTATAGTGGATGGACTGTTACAGTCAGGTGGTGTTGAACCATCAGCAGACTTCACTGTGTTTTCATGCTGAACCACTCCTTTTACCAAGGAAAGCTTATTACTCTAGATTCCTCTTTATTCACTCATTGTAGAATGAATATGTCGAGCCTCTGGGACTTTTTTGCTATAATGAAATGATTACTACAGGTCAAAAAAAAGCTTGATTTTGTAGGAGTGCCACATTCGGTTTAGTGACACTCCCACCCTGTGAATAGGATTTATTTATACATTGTTCTCCCCTCAGCGAATCATTATCCGCTAATTTCTTTATCTTCTCCTTCTACCCAGGTGACATTTACAAAGCGAAAGTTTGGCCTGATGAAGAAGGCGTATGAGCTGAGTGTGCTGTGTGACTGTGAGATTGCCCTGATCATCTTCAACAGCACCAACAAGCTGTTCCAGTACGCCAGCACAGACATGGACAAGGTCCTGCTTAAATACACCGAGTACAACGAGCCCCATGAGAGCAGGACCAACTCCGATATTGTGGAGGTAAGTTACAAGGAAACACAGACGGCACACATGCCCAGATGCGCGGGAGCACACGCGTGTGCACACACGCACGTGCACGCTCATGCAAACACACAGAAACGCAGACAAGCAGACAGATGGTGACAGCATTTGTGACTCATTCAGCAACCCTTACTTCTCTCTTTTGGTCTTCACACTGAACATATTGTAAGAAATAATTGCTCCCGTGGTTTGTCGGCCTTCACCAAGGGTTCAGTCCAAACATCAATCACTTTCAAAAAAGATTCACAGTATATCATTCAATTCAAGAAAATCTGTTTATTTAAATTGCTTCCTTGTGTCATGTGTGCTTTGTAACATAAAAGCCTATCATTGATCTGGACCTCTCAGATTGTCCCCTGCGGCGTGCAATCACCAGCCCCTGCCTTTAGCGTCTTGTCACCATCGATAGACGTGGATGTTGTTCTGACTTGCTTTGGACACATGTCGCTGGTGTGGCTCAAGGCTGTGTTAAACAGTGCTGTCAGGCCAGCCAGTGGGCAGGTAGGTAAAGCAGGAAATGACGCTGGCGCCCTCCAGGATCCTTAAGCTCTCAACGTGAACCTGTTATGCAACATTCACACTGTAGCTCTGACAGACCTGCTGCGCCAAACACACAGACATGCATGCATTCATGCAGAGTTTATCCTTTTCTCTTGCGCACACACATTTACACTCACGCCATGCTTGCTGATTTAACTGCACCTGTCCCACAAAATAAGGTTTAATAAATCGTATTTTTTAACTGTATGAAAACGTCACATACAGTATATTCAGTATTCCTTGTCTGCTTGTTACATGGATTCTTTAAAGCAATGCTTATATTGGGTTAAATATGCAAATCCAGATGGCATTTTTCAATCCTGTGACATTACATTAAATAGAAGATTCTACATGTTTTATACATTTCATGCATGTTTGCCTGTAATTCAGCATTAAAATATTGTTTGTGTTTCATAATTCAGAATGCACAGACTCCACTCATCTACACATATAGTCTAGTTTTTGAAATATTTAAAATGTAGCTTGGATTATTTTGCAGTAGAAATTTCATGATAGATACAACGTGTATAGTTTTTGGCAGCTTAGAGGTCATAGAAAACCTCAGCTGTGTCCATATGTCCTCCCTTGTTTTTCTTGTTTATGCATGCTCGGTATGTAATTCAGCAGGCACTTGATAGTAGCATCATGCTAATTTGTTAAATAAACGTGGTCACAATTTATGCACAAGTCTGCCATTGTCAGCTCAGGATTGAAAAAAGACCAAAAGTGAAAGTGGGGAGAGGTAATGAATGTTTACCCTCGGCACACACATACCTACGGAGCCGGCTGGCCAGTTTAACACTGAATCAAACAGCATGTTTTTATCTTTTCATATGGGTGTTGCTGGGCTTGTTGCCCAACCGTGGATGGTCAGGCCCACCGGGAACACTCCTGCTATTCCAGATGGCACTATGCACCTGACTACAAACCTTTTGAATTTACACATTGGTATTAATTGTGTTCTGCTTTGGAAGCAGTTTCGCCTCACATTATTCCTTCCCTTTATATAATTACCTCTTCCTTCATATCACGTTTGCAGGTTGAAAAAACGGCATGAATAAATGTATAGCAACATATTGTAAACTTAACAGTGGTCTGCTGTCGTCAGTATTGCTTTTGTTCCATCACCGTTTCCATTTGGCGCAGTCAAATACGTAGTGTGTTAATGTAGCTCGTACATCAAGGGATACAGCACTCAACATATGGCTAACCTTAATGATGAAAACAAAGAGAATGGACTGGGTGCATTATCATGGACAGTATTTAGAAGCACAAATAAATCCAGTAGACGCAGAATAACAGCTTATTCTTTTTTGCAATGAGATGCATGCGCTCTTATTCCCTTCCTATAATTCACATTATTGAGCCTTTTTTGAATTATTGATGCGGCTCAGGCTATGTCTTTGTAAGCAAAGACTCTTTTTTAAAACATGAAATCAGTTTTATCGTAGTTTTAATATGTTGTGCAACTCTGAAACATGAAATAATCAGCCAAGCTGTTTACATATAAGCTTAGTTTAAATCGTAATAGAAATCGTATGAATCCACAGTTTGTGCAAAATTAACCGTATCCAAGTCTATCAGAAGGGATAAAAAATAATCCTCTATGCATTATATCATTTACATTAACCCATTTAGCATCCACTCATATCCCTAGTGTGCCTATAAGCACTGACATCCTTTATGCACCAAACCCTTCAGCCACTGTACAGTCAGTGTATTAGCCTGCCCCAGCTCAGCCAATGAAGAGAGTTGTCACATGTTTCAGCAAGTGCCTGTGACGAGAGCTCCCTGCTTTGAGGCTCTCTCTTTTACTGTGTCTCCATTAGAGAGCAGAGGATGGCTAACGTGTAAACAGCCGTGTCAGGGGAAGACGCTAAACAGCCTGGTGGGGGAGAGTGCTGTGGAGCACTACCTACACTGTGATCCCTGGAGGACTCTGAGCGACTCACAGCGGGAGAAATCGATCTGAAGGGGCCTTCAGCCTTAGCCGCGGCGTGCTAACGGGATTGGCCACAGGGCTGACACCAGCACGTTTAGCGAGGGCGGGAGGGGCAGGGGGAGCGAGGGGAACTGGGGGTTGGATCTCTCCCGCCGAGCCTTGTGTGCCGCTGCTAGGCTACGTCACAGGTGCAGGAACGTGGGTGGGTTGTCGAGTTTGAGGGGGGGGGCAGGAGAGAAGCGGACTTCCCGTTGAGATGGCAGGATGATGAGGAGGAGGTCAAGAACGAGATGAACGGCTGGATTTAAGGACAAAATCCCCCACAGGGGAAAAATAAGACCTCAGATGTGACATCTGATGTGCAACATATTTTATATCAAATTTGGAGAAAGCTCTTGTCTTTAGAAGTATACAAAACGCATGCATCTCTCTCCCTCTGTTGCTGCGTCGCCTGAAGGTGTAGTGGGAGGAGAGACAGAGGTAGGGGAGCGGAGCTCAGAGTGTGGGCGGCTGGCATAGAGGCCTGCTACATTAGCAATAAAGCTCTATGTAATTAGCATGTCTTTGGTTGATAATTAGCGTTGTTGAGAGAGTGGCACAGAGAGTGTTGCACAGCCTCTCTAGCTACAGCATGTTTACAAGAGGCTGGAGGGCTTTTTTCTCTCTCCCTCACTCTTTTTCTGTTTTTATTGTTTTTTTATACTTTTTCATTGAACATACATGCATTTTTTTTTTCCCGTTATGTTGAATCTATGTATGGGTCAATGGGTGTATGTATATGAGAGACAGAAATAGGGAGAGAGAGAGAGAGAGGAGTGGTAAAGAAGGTCTTGATGACTCACTTGAAAACAGTCTCAGCTGGGAATGACACTTCCACAAATATCTGTGAAAGCAAAAGACCAAGAAACCAAAGCTAACCCTCCTCTGAGCACAAGTTGTAAAACAAAAGAAGCTTTGCTAATCAAAATGGCTACAAGTTATTATTGTCACATTCGCTATGCATGACACCCAGAAACCAGCAGTAATCACATGAAGACAGTAGCAATTCCGAGCAAACCGAGGACGTGTTGTTTTTAACGTTTTGAATGGTTCCATTTAATCCCAAACCGCACGTATTGCCACGTAGGATCCGGCGGTATCTAAACTCAGAGACGCCCCCCCCACACCCCAGAGACTGGAATAAAACATGTACTACACCGTGTTATCAGCTGCTACACAAACAAGCGAGGAGGTCCACTTAATTAATGCTAATTGTTCAAAGAGACATCTAAGCTAATCTCGGCTCTCGTGGCTTGATGAGAGCAGACACAGAGGCAGAACCTCCATCGCTGGCTGTCCAAGTGTGTCGTCCTGGCAGGTATACAGTACACTCTGAGTCTGGCTCCAGATAAAACAGTCAAACATGCAGATAGATTTCCTATACTTGCTGTCTGCCAGGCCGGTTTCCTGGACATGTGAACGGCATTAGAGGAGAAATGGGAAGCCGTGTTGGGAAGTGACAAGAGAATAGATCCATCTCTCCTTTTTCCTCTCTTTTTATTCCTGCTTAAGAACAATCACTTTGAGCTCCTATTGGTGATTTATTATGCCAGTATGGGGGTTGTTAATTGCAATAGCACATGAAAGAGTCCTTTCTTTCCCCTCCCGATGATTGCAGCCTAAACCTAAGCGGCGCTGGCTGGTTCTTGCTGTGATTGAATGGCCCCAAATCCAACAACACACTTGGGCTGTGCCAAATCCCTGTTCCACAATATGTTTGTTTTCCCCTCTGTTGAAACAAAGAGCACAGGTTTGTGAAACAACTAAAGGGCTAGTGAGTGAACTGTGATACCTATACCCCCCCAATGCCTTGATATACTTGAGTGGAAGCATGCTGGAGTATTTGTGTTTTACAGTTTGCACGCACACAAAAGTGAGTTTGGCCTGTCCAAACGTGTGCAGCTCTGCATGGGTGTATGCGTGTGTACATACGTGGTGACACTTGGCTCGAACCCTGCAGAGCTGACGGCATTGTGATGACCTCAGCCAGCACAGCACTCTCTGATGCCATTGGCTCAAGAATCACATGGAATGGCACATGGCTCTCGGTGCTGAGCTTACCTGCCTACCTGCCAGAAGAACGGCCGCTGGCCAATCCCATTTCCAGCAGATTAACCTAATCTGAAAGTTCAGCTCACCCTGTAATCTTAAACAGCAGCAGCAGGGATCTGGCTCTTCACCGATCCTCAACGCATTTCTCTCCCTTCTTTTCTCCTTTCTCTCTCTCCATCCGCACCTAGAAGGAACTATTGAATGAGAGGGGGGGGAGGGGGGGGGTAGAGGGATGGATGAGTGCGAGAAGGGAAGGAGGGAGGGAAAGAGGGATGGAGGGAGGAAGGCTGGTAATTATTTCCAAAGGTCATTCTGTTAATGACTACCCGCTTGGCTAATGAGATTCAGCAAAGCTCCCTCACCATGTTTCACCCTGCGTATGTTTCACCCGTGTGCCGAGATGTGTGAGAAGCACAGGTGTGATTTCAGCCCAGTGACAGTCCACTAGAGCGAGGGAGAGAAAGTAAGGGGGAGGACGGTGGGGTGTAAATGAAGAAACATAAAGAGAAAATAAATCAAGCAAGTATGTCTGGGAGATGGCAAAAAGAAAACCAGCAATGTCGCATATCCACAGTTTAATGCACGTCTTGCACAATGTTTCGATTGGCAGCTTCCACACACTCAGACAGACACTAATTTACCTAAAAGTCTTTATTCATTTAAGCACCTTTTTCTCTGCTTTCTCATGATATTCTTGCAAGTCAACAGGACATGTGATCTCCCTCTCTGAAGTGCCAGTGTGCTCATGTTCTGCCTCGCTCTTGTGAAAATATTTTCCAGCATGTGTGCTATTTTATGTGCTTATTTGGTTTCTAAACAGCATGGAGAACATTAGCCTTAAGGAGTTTTCTGTGTTGATCAGCTCACTGAATGACTTCTTCTCATGGCTCTCAAATACTGTATAATTACTTCACCAATTTATCCTCTACGACTTTGACATGTGTCAGCATCCAAGAGAAATAAGGGAGTCATATCATATCTCCTGTCCTACAGTTGTCCACAGTAATTTTGTGTGGAGTCATTTTGAGGTTTTAGGATCGGGTGCATGCGGTGCAACATGAGGTGGAGGCGAGGGGTGGGGCCGTCACAGCGATCACAGGGCCTCAGTGTTTACTAGTGACGAAGCGATCGGCAACACGGCTTGTTTTTCCCGGGGAGCTGAGGATTAAGGTCTGAAGCTGCTTTGACTGACTAAGTAAATTAACCTTGCGACATTGGCGAGCTAACAGTGTAGCAGTTTGTTGAAACAAAGATCCTGATGACAGTCAGCGTGCATGCTTAAACGCATCTTCAAAAAAAGAATGCTAGTTAGTACATGAGGTCGAGAATTAGACCCACGTGTTGAAGAGTGGGCGAGAGAAACCGCTGTCCATAACTTTTCACACATATCTGCTTTCAGTTCATACTTTGCAGTTACAGTGCTAACAATGGTAAAGTTGGCTCTGGAAGTCATTCACAGAGTTATAAACAATCTCAAAGGTTGGTGGAAAAAAAATAAACAAGCTACCACACACTACATACAGTATATATGAAACATCTGTCTGGTGTTCAAAGTGTTGTGAAGTCCACCAACAGAGCTGCGTCTCTGTCCTCCTCCTTTTCCTGTCTACACCCGTCTCCGTCCCCTTCTGTTTGGGAAAATTGTTTGCTCTGTCGCACAGAGAAGGGTGCTGAGACAGAAAAATGAGAAATCCGTGTTTTCCTCTAAATGCATCCACGTCAGTGTGATTGGCAACATGCACTGAACTCACCACATAAAAACCAGTTTGTTAGAAGGTCAGAATAAAGCACCACCCACCCCCAAAAACACAACCACCACCATCACTCTCTTTTATTTGATGTACTCTTTTCCTAATAAATGCCTCAAAAAGTGGTAGCGGTCTAAATATAGCGTGTGGTGAAGCTAAAAATAGTTGCCTGGCTGGCGGTCCTTGCTGGGAGAGGGTAGAAGAATAGGCATGGAATCTCTCTCTCTCTTCCTCTCTCTCTCTCTTTTCGCTCCCCCCCTCCTTGCGTTTGAAACCGGGTGGGTGGGGGTTGTTTTTGAAACAGAGGAGTGAGTAAGCGAAGTGTCAGGCTGTTCATTCAGCCTCCGATTCGCTCTCTCTCTTTCTGAAGATTGACCATGAAGAGTTGCTCTCGGCGACCACATGTACAAGACCATCGGTCCGAGACCCTGCGGTGCCCGTAAACATTTGATGCCTTGTATAAAGAAGCCTGTTATTTAATTCACTTGTTTTTCTCCCGCCACACTCCACCAAACAGTGGCTTCCTGTCTGGTTGTTTTCAGAAACTCTTTATTTGAGAAAATGCTGGAAAGTGATGCTATCTGTGTCAGTAGAATTAAATGCCTTTTAATCAGCAGGTTTGCTTATGAAACCCAAAAAAAGTGACAAACCCTGAGAGGCATCACCCTCACAGCTCCGCTTCCTCACACAGCTCCGCATTGTCTGCTCTAAGTTTTAGGCTGGCACACGAGAACACATCTGTCTGCGGCGCCAGCCTCAGACATAAAGAGAGCAAGTTTACTGAGTTCCTATTTTATAGACTATATGCTTCCACTTTTTAAGAGAGGCTAAAAGCAAGATGACAGATAATGTATGTGATCTAAAGGCTGAGCATTTTATTCCACATCAGACGCCCGCTGCCCAGAAAAGCAGAACCTCAGACAAGAAACTAAGTAGCACTTGGATCTCTGTCAGAGGTGTTTTTTAAGGTCAATATACTGAAGCGGAAGTCTGAGGTACTCACACAACAACAAAAAGAGGTTTTAAAAATAGACTGTTTGAAATGTGCCAATATGTGGTCCCTGTGGTGTGGAGCGGTGAAAAAGGCAGGCCACTTCTGAGGACACGCTGCCAAAAGGCAACGCTTTTCCACTACACAGCCCAAAACAATTCACGCCAGCCATTAAGATGAAATGATGCCTTGTTCTTTGAAACTATTTGTGGAAAATTCAGAATAATGAAGATCTATTTTTATAGATGGCATTCCCTGCCCTGCCTGGAGCTTCCCCCCTGGCCTCAGCCCCTCCTCTAACATGATTGCTGCTTTGGACAGGGTGTGGAAACTCAAGGTCACAGTATAGAGGTCAACCGGCTGGTCATTGTTACTCAAGGCCTCCCTCAGGCTCCCTTTTCCTGCTGTGGCACCACGCGATAAGAGACAGAGAGACAAAAGACGATAAGTGACGATTGGTGGTGGGACAAAGAAGGAGCAGAGGATGGCTGGAGGTGGACTTAAAGTTTTACCCAGTGCCACCTGAAGAGAGTCATTTTACTGTTTTTATCTGACAAACTTGTCTAATTGAAGCCTTTTTTGATAAAGTCACAGTGCACTCACATATGTGACATTGCATGAAATGCTCATATGGCTTCACAGTGTGTACAGCAAGCATGCGAGTGCCTTCCACACGAAACGTAGCCCCGACAAATTGATTTTTATGTTGAATCAGAAGTATGTATAGACATATTCTCATTTCTCTCATTTGAATAGAGACGTATTATGCAACTGGAGTGTGGACGGGATGAAAGATGGGTAGGTTGAGGGTGCAGACATAAGTGCCCTCTTTATTCAGTTTCACTGAGCTGGCATTGTGTCGCATAATGTCTATCTGGGTAATTATACAGTGTAGTGACTAGTTTGAATGACCACTTTGTTCCCAGGGCCGGGATGCTGCTGTAGCAAACAGTGTTGGATTCTGACATGTGCTTAGTGTTTGTCTATTCCATATGGGAAACACTGCACCATCTGGTATTGTGCTGTGTCCTGGCTGGCTAAGACTGTCTGTCTGTGAGTGGGCTCTCGTCTGCAGTGGGCTCTTCTTAATGGTGATTTTAGCACATGCACCGACAAAATGCCACAGTTTGGACAAACGTGGAGGAGCCTTGTCCCTTTCTGTCTTGCTTTCTGCCTGTCTCGCTTCCTCTCTACACTTTTCTCTATTTTTTGCTCCACTTCTCACTCCCTTTTTTAATGTTTAGTCAATCTAGTAATCCCCTGACAGCTAGTAATTACACAGTTAGCCATCGTTATTACTGAACACACAACCTCTTTGCCCAGGGATGATGGATCCCAGGCGCCAGCCTTTGATTCCTGATTATAGTGCAGCAGGGCACCAGGAGTAAGGGGCTTCAAAGCCACCAAATCACTGAAAAGTCATTGATGCGTCGTCTCAACCAGCGCATAGGGATGCACAGATGATGACTGAAAAAAACAGGCAGGGACAGACTGTGATTTGGGGTCCCATTCCTCAGATTGGTAACCTACAAAATTAACCGTCTCCCCCCAAATGCTAACTCGCACACATACACACACGCACACACACACTAACAGGCATTAACAAAGACAAACAAAGACTCCTCTATACTCTATTTCCGTCTTCAAACTGTGTTG
>JAPZEA010000022.1:24997606-25010584 GCA_029783685.1 Heniochus monoceros | reverse complement strand
CTCTCTCTCACACACACACACACACACACACACACACACACACACACACACACACACACACACACACACACACACCATGCTGGCCTGCCCATCAGGAGCAACTTGCCTAAAGACACTTCAGCATGTGGACAGGAGGAGCCGGGGATGGAACCCCCAGCCCTGCTCTACCTCCTGAGCCCCAGCCACCACATACATGTTAATACAGTCATAATGTTTAGCCTTCAAGTGCAAATGTAAAATATTCCCTCATTTTCATAAATGTACATATGCAATATGTATCTCCAGGATTAATTCTGTAATCATCTGAATTCACCATTGCCTATAGCACATATAGCCTATGTAAATCTTTGAGAGTGTGTGTTCACACATTGATTTGCATAATGGCACATGATTTTGACAGGCAGGACGAGAGAGTTGGACCCCTTGACATTTTTATAATGGCACTTTACAGGGTGGACAAGGTTGGGGGTAGGATGGGATATGGGCGGCAGCGCTGGTGGAACAAAATATAGGAAGCTCCAGTGTATGTCGCACTCATGGAGCGAGACAGTGACCTACAGCGTGTTCAGTGTGTTCAACTGTGGCCTCAAATATGGACAGAATAGAAATGCATGATGGGTGATGCAGCTGGTAATTTGATTTAGCAAAAACAAATATTTTAGATGCAGCCACTGTTAATATGACTCCGATGTTCAATCAAATCTGAGTAATATTTCGGCTTTGGTGTATCATTTGAACAAAAAACAAGACTTAAGCTTTTCAAAATTGCACATAAACTGAAAAAGTGGAGCATCACATCTGTACTGGGTCACATCCTCTGAGATATTCATATGGATGCTCTAGAAAATAATTTTAATTCTTCAAAGATGACAATTTCCCATTTCAGGTCTTGTGGTAATTCTCTCACAGGCCATAACCTCACAGCATTTAACCTAATTTATCTCAGCCGCCGCTGTGGAAATAATATTTTTACACATGTCGGCATTTTTTAACAAACCTCTACTGTACTTGCGGTTTTTCCTCCTGGGTTACATCAGTCAAATTGGACCTATCAAACACGTCCCTCGTCAAAGCCGATGAGAATGATAGAGTCCCAAATCACAGAATGGGGGCATGTACGGCCGACGCAGAGGTCTGTGGGAGAGGCCACCAGCAAATTAAAAGGTCGCGGGCTTCGATGGCATTCCCTTTGCCCTGACACACGCCCCTACGTCTTGTCTGACTGACACGTGCAACAATGCTTTTTTTTTTTTTTTTATCTTACCCAAAAAGCTCAGACAATGCTGCCGCCTAGGGCCATATGCCGCGCCTATGGCCATCCACAAGTCCCCCATCTATTTGTCTGTGGGAACGCCGGGGAGACAGAAAGGGTTGTCTGGGGTGTGACCCTTAACAGAACTCCAAGGATAATTTTTTGTCATATAGTCTGGGACATGACAGACAGCAGAGCAGTGGTAAACAGCGGTCGATGTGATGTGGCCAGCCGTGAGAGAGTAAATCAGACAGGATTGTTTCCGCCAAACAGCGAGTGAGACAATGCAGGCTGCAGCTGGGGAAGTCGTTTAGATTCTGTGCATCGATACATAATACTAGTAATTATAAAATGTAATTATTGATCAGTTTTAATTAATAATAAAATATACACAATGTGCACACTTTGAGTTTATAGCTCACGCAGCCTACAGTAGCCCTTTTAACTGTGCTTTGAAGCTGAAAAACATCTTTTTATAGAGCAGGAGGAGGATGTGGAGGCAGACTCGAGTCAGCGTCTTCAGGTAATTCCCAACAAATGATTTCTACACTATTCCCAGATGCATCTGCTGCGTCCTGCACTCTTGAGCCCCTATTTTTAAACCTGATTGCACGTCCGTCTCACTCCATGCTTCAAATCCCTGTCATCCTGACACGCATACACACACTCACACGTACACAGACACCTCATTAAAATGCATAAAACCCTCACTCGCTCACACACCCCTGCTGCATGCATTAATTAGCACGCTGGGTAACAAGCTAGCCTCTCCATTCACACCATGAGCCTCTTTCATTAGCATGACAGTGGCTAGCAGCGGCCAGGGGCCCATAGGCTGCAAGGTTCTCTCCTCGGGGCCCCTGATTAAAGGGAGAACCCCTAGGACGCAAAGCTCTCCATTCCTTTCATCATTGCACCCATGCGGCGTCTCGTGGATGATCCCCGGACCGCAAACTGTCAAGTATACCTGTTTCTATGGGCCTGACCCCCTTTCCATCTCTTTGACTCTCCTCTCCATCTCTCCACACTCCATCCTTCCTCAACTCACTCTGACCCACTCCAGTGTACTTTCTTCCATCTCAATCTAATTGTCACCTCCTATCTCTCTCCAGACCCTCACAGGCTTCTTTTTTTTTCAGCATAGCTCCTAATACATGTATGCAAAAGTGGGAGGCCTGGTTGGTGTCGGTCTTCTCTTTGCACATAGATGCATATCACACAGGCGTACCATTTCAGGTCGGCTCTTGGATTCACAATGGCAGCCCCAGGTGACCCAGAGAAGGGTGTTCATTCCATAAAGGCTTATCCTTATTTCTCACCCCTATAGAAACCACCTTTCCCCTTCTCAGCAGTGAGTGATCCAGACAGCCTTACACCTGACGTTCAGGGTGGCTATCATCTCCACCCATCAGGGTCTCCCCCCATCCAGCCTGGATTTCAAGGCAAAACGTCTCATTAGCTGTGGTCCTTGAAAGAAGGGCACTCAATTTCAAATTCAGTTACACATTCCCTTTGAATGGAACAAGGAGGCAAAGGAGAAGAGAGATGGAGAGGAAGGAGAGGAAGAAGGCATGGGAGATGGTCTCAGTCGAAGGCTGGGGCCTTGGACCCAGAGGGAGGGAGAGCAGAGAGGGGAATAAGGTCTGCTGAGGCAGCCATAATTTCACGCCATCATTACCTCTATGGGCTGGAGATTTATGCTAATGCCATTTCAGGGAAGAAGTGCTGGACAAAACGGGTTTAGAGGGTCAAAAAAGAGCTGTGTAGTTACTCGGCCACGGCACAGACATGATATTTTTTTCCAGCGCTGAACATGCATGTCAGTATCTGGCTTTCATTTTGTTCGATTTGTATTGTAGGATATTTTAATTTTCACGCTAACTCACAGCTGATTAAGGATTTGTATTTGTGCTCCTCTTTGGCGTGCCTGCTGGAGGATTATTAAGAAAAGCACACACGGTATTTTTGCAGGACAGGTCAGGAGTGGCTACATTCCATGAGATGCAGCATCCTGCCAAAGCTGACGCCTGACATGCTTGTTGTCGCCATGACAGTGCATTTCTCAAGCCAGTCAAAACTCCATCATAGCTTCACACCAGTGTAGGCAGAGGTGAAAATCAGATTTGGTGATCTGGTGAGAGAGCAGATTTGGTGAGAGCTCAGGTGGATGTCTTGCTAAGCTCTACAGTGGACCAGGATTGCTCTCAGCTAAATGGAGCAACATTTTGAGATCTGGACCACATACAGCTCCAGGACAGCCTCCTGGAGCTCGAGAATGCCGGTCCGAGAACCTTGTGGCCCGGCAGCCACACTCAGCGCTGTCACTCACTAATGATGGTTGTATGGCAGCAGCTACATGCAGCAGGGGGCAAGCTGACTTTCTCCTAACGAGGAACCGTCTCACAGGGAGACGGGTCAGGGGTGTAAGGGCCAGGCAGATATCATAACATAACACATCACACACAGATGAAGAAAATGTCGTCGTCTGCCCCTCCAGCCAGAGCAGAACTAATAATTAGGATTAGTTGATGTTACTAAAAGCAGGCAGGGGTGCCGGCATCCTGCGGGGTTTCATAGTTAACGACCAACATGCAACGGCAGAGAGGTTGCAGTGCAATGATGTGGGAATCGATCGAGGCTGACCTTTCGGCGATTCTTCATTCTGACCTATCGATTATGACACCTATTGATCTACCTTTCTGCTGTGTTCTGTTGCAGCTGTGGACATCAGAGATGAGATAAGTGGTTGAGGCTTGCACCGTGGTGAGATGGAAGGGAGTGGACGGATAGTTATCATCAAGACCACCTGTCACTCCTCCAGCCTTCCTCGACAACCTCATCAGAACTCTCGATAAACACCGCGGGAGGTCAGGCCGTGGTAATAATAAACCAGTTGAAAGGATACGGACACAGTTAGGAAGGAAATAGGCTATGACAGGTTTCACTGTAAATGGTAAAAGCACCAGTGACAATATCAAGTGAATGCAATTCTTTCATCTTATTAATTCAGGCGAACACCTTGACAGCATGGATGATTGTATGATATTGATCATGCAGTGCACAGCCATTTCTGCCATGGAGTCAATCCCAGTGAAAAAACAAGTTTTTGCTCAAAACCTGGAAAGATTACACATTACACAAACAGCACACACAACACTGATGTTCTGCAGCCCAATCATGTGATGACTTTTTATTTCACATGATCCAGAAATTACAGAAGATGTAAGAGATCAAGGAGAACCCAGAGTCCAAAAGTGAGCTATTACTTACTTACTTTGTTACTTCCAAAAGGTGGGAAAATACCGATACCCAACAGCAGAATGCATTTAGAGCAAACCTGGAGTCGGAGGTAGGGAGGATGGGATTATTACACTGATGCAGCACCACTTTGTGATTTAGGCCAAAATAACAAGCACATTTTCACATAACAATCTTGCTTGTGTAGCTTCAGTTTTCATCAGAAAATCTGCTTCAAATATTTTACGAACACAGAAAAAGCTCTGATAATTTCCCTTGATGTTTATTTTAAGTGATATGATTTCTATGCACCTGCTGAATAAAGCTATTCATGTCAGACTATTTCCTTGAATTCATTTGTCAAATGAAATTTGATTGCCTGTCATGGAGCCTGAATTGAGGACTAAGGATGTCTCCCCTCCATTTTCAATCAATGCACGACATTTGGCTTCACTGTAAGCATGTTTTACTCACTATATTTCTTAGCTTTTGCACAACCAAGTGCCAATCAAGATAACGCTATATATTACGTAGATGATTCGATTTTCAGACAAGAGAGTGCTCTTCACCTCCAGACACTGATACAACTTTGTGAAAGTGTGCATACTTTAATATAATGGCTGTCAAAAGTAAATTTCTCCCTCCTTAAGCCATCTCTCATTGCTGCAAATTGAACCGTGCCACACAGAAAGTGAGCGTAGAAAGAGCAGCACACAAATGGTGAAAGCGAGGATGAAACTGTGTTGGAACTGCACCAGGCAGCTGCTGTCTGTTAGCAGTACAGAAGGGTGAGCACTTGTGCCCTACGGCACACTGCAGGGGCTAAAACGTTCCTCCACATCTACGCAGGCAGCTAAGAGACTGGAGGCATACATGGGATTACATCCTGTGCTATTGCCCTAGGCAGTCACCGGGAGAGGCCCTCACACATGCAGTAAAGCTGCACACACACATGTAACACACGTACCGTAGTAGCAGCGAGATGCAACCACATGCATGCTCACAAATACACGCAAAAGCTGAAAAACTTCATATTGCTCTCTTTTCCTGAGGCAGTCAGCAGGTTAATAACTAAAAGAAACTCTCAGGGGAAGCAATGAGTCTGTGACTTTTAAAGAGGTTTATCTTCATCTGAGGAACAGTTGATGCAAAGTGCAAACACTCATTTAAATATTGTTAAACCTAAATGATCAAGTGGCAAATTAGGAATAGTAACTGTATCTGCAATACAAAAAAAAAAGTCTGTTTCCTCTCTGTGCTGAAGAGCCCAAGGTGACATACCTGCTTCCTTTATCAGTCAGATAAACACACACACACACACACACACACACACACACACACACTGACCCTAACCTAACCCAATCATCTTCCTGCCCTCCACCCCCATCCCTCGGGTGTATTCGGTGCTGCACCTTTTCAGCTTCCTCGGTCCTTATAATGCACAAATCTGTCCATAACCAGCGACGCTTCTTGGCACTTAATAAGAAAGGCTGAGAATCCTAAAAAAAAAGAAAGTTGCCTACATACTTGTAGAGAATTAAAGGTATGTCAATTGCCATTCTTGACAACACTCGAAAACTGTTAATGCTTTCTCTGTTACTTAAAGAATAGAATACACATCTGCAACAGATGCAATTAATTACATTTTGATTAAAGATAACTCTTGTTGCCGTTCATGATCCCTCCTGCAGTATACCACTGGATTACAGTCTAAAACTGCAGTTTGCCGTGGGATTATAAAGCCTTTAAATAGAGCATATAGTCACACGATGTCTCGTTAAAAGGCCGTAGTGGAACACAGCAGGTGAGCTGTGCAGATCATTGTGCTGGCACAGGCAATGAATGAAGCCCGGTACTGCAAAACCCACTGCAACTGCCTATATGGGGCAATATAAGGCTGGTGCATTTAACACCTGAGTACCTGAATGCTGATGAGGTGTGAATAAAAAGACACTTCTAAATCAGTCAAAATTAAGTCCATTGCCCACAGACACAGCTCATCTCCATTAGGCAACTTATTCAAACCACCATCTACCTTTGGTGTGTACTAAGACATGTATGTATATGTGTGTGACTGTATGAGAGTGTGTGTTCAAGCCTCTCTCAGGAGACTTTCCAGCCCCTTTATGTTGTCACAGGGTTTGGCACTGGTCTTGTTTCTCCAGATGTTCCCACCATCCTGTCTCTTGCTCTTTTTTTTTTTTACATCTGCCTTCTCTCTGACTTTCCATTTTCAGGGATGAGAAACTCACTTTTAAACTTTCCATGTCTTGCTGTCTGCTTCCTCTGTCAAACACAAGCACAACCATGGCCCAAGTCCCAACCCCCTCCCTTCCCCCTGTAACTGATGAGTAAGATAAATGTTTTCCCTGCACACAAATATGTACCTAACTGCAGCATTTCCCTATCTAAACACATTGCAAAGATGGTGTGATGGTTAAAAAAACACCACAGTCTCAACTAAGTATGTTGGTAATACACGGTTGTGTTTTAAACAAAAGTTATCAAGGAGAAAGTTTGTAAGATGTTTGTACAAACTTAATCTTGACTTCCATACACTATGTCATAACCAAACATTATTGCTCTACATGCACTTCCACAAAGTCAATTATAGGCCAGTCTCTTCTCATTGCTTTGAACAACAAATAAAGAATTAATGTACTATTCAACCACATGCTTTTTCCATGCCATGGTCCAGAGCAGTGGTGATCACTGAGCCCGTTTCAAAGGCAGTCCGATACATTCAAACATACAGCAAAGTTGACTGTTACCACAGTAGTTACAGGAAGGCTCAAGTGGAACCGTGTTAAAGGATTACAAAAACTGAAGTACTTCACTACATGTCAAGTGCAGTGTAACTACTTTCAACTAATCCCTTTGTGCTCTCTCCATTGTGGCAAAATCAGCCCTCAAATTTAACAGAATGCCATTGTTTTAAACGGATTTACTTACAGTGAAACTGCAGAGAGAGGAGAATGTGGTGGCAGTGCTAGGTACAGTTTCCCCAGATATCCCTTTTGGTGCTGATGATAGTTGTAGAAGCAGGGTGGCCTGTCCAAGACTAAATATAATCTAGAGAGCTTGTAGCAGGAGCAGACAGCAGGCCGAATCTGGCTTTCCCACGTTGCATGGTCAGTGTATTGACCATAAGCGAACTCATTCTGAACGGCTGGAAAGCTGCACAGCACGGGAAAGTACAAGAGCAAGAAGCCCTAGAACAAATGAAAGGATGGAGAAACCTGGAGAGAGTGGCAGAGAGAGAGAGCGAGCCAGAGGATTAGACACAAGAGAGACTGGCACACAGTTCACAGTTATGCAAGAACAGAGTGGCTGCTAATTTATTCTGGAGAGGTTTTTGCTGGAATCCAAAGGTTAAAGGCCATCTCATTACAATCTAAAATAGCATTCCAAAGTCTCCAGGCCCACTAAAATATTGTCCAGAGTCTAGACTTTGTGTGCCAGTGTTTAAGTGTGTGTGAATGTACATTTGCATATTGAGAAGGCGATATCATAATGAAGCGAAAGGACAGGAATCGTATCTCCATATTATTAAAAGATCAGCGGGTGATGTTATTGCGCTTGGCATCAATTAAATTATGGCATTTAGCTCCGCCACATGTTAACTCTGACAGTGCGGTGAAACACACTGCAGCCCGTGTCTCCTTGGAGGATTTTGCCAAGTCATTTAAAGATAAAGACAATGAAAGATTCATCCAGGCCAGTGGTAAAAAGAGATCATTATGCTACCAGAAGAATGGAGAATGAGCCCTTCTAATGATTAATTCACACGTGAAATATTTTCATTTAACAGAGCGCTCAGAAACACCATGGTCAAATCACACACCACAGAATGAATAATGTAGTCCTATTTCTGGAGGGATAGATTGCACATAGCACACGCTGAAATAAAAATGGCTTAACTCTTCTCCAATGTACAACGGGCCACAAATGAACATGAAGGTTATTAATGAAAATCAAGCACACTGCTGGTATTTCATTAAGCCACGGACAATGCAATTGCAAGCTGTATGTACAATAAGCTTCTTTCCCCATATCTCTATTCATTTTCCAACGATCGTCGTGTGGTTAACTGAGACAAAGCAGGCAAAGAGAAAAACTTGCAGCAACAGCGAATTCTGGAACGCATGCAGACGTGTGGAGATTTCATATGACGATTAATAGCGTCGCGTGTGATTGGGTATTATGCAAATTGTCTGACACAGTCTGAACAGCAGCGGGCAAAGTAAACATTTGTCATATGTTTTTTTTTTTTGTTTTTTTTTTCTGTGAGACATTTCTCCTTACAGCCTTATCTCTGTGAACCGGCTGCAGACAGCCAACAAAGCCAGCACAGAGACCAAAGAAACAACAACAACAGCAATAACAAGAAAACCACTTTGTGACTCTCTTCATTTCTCTGCTTTTGCATTTCCCTTCTTTTTCATTCCGTCTGAATGGTCAAGCAGCCTTTTCCTTGACTTATAAATGCTCCCGAGACCGCTGCGCCGTGCCTGTCTGCACTCCAGCAGATCTTCTGGCGAGCGTCGCAGCGCGTCGCACAGTGTGTCATCTGTCCAGAGGAGCAACGGCACGCTGCCTGGAGACATCAGCCCGCCGGACCTCAAGGTTATCAGGCGAGCCGGCTATCAGGTCACATCTCCGAAGAGTTGGGCCTATAGTTTATGGATGTTACCCGTCGTGCCATACTGAGTTCAGATGATATGTGGAGAGCATGCAGACATACGCATGTGGTCCCTTTATGGCTTCTGGGTCTCCGAGCTGGTTGAAAGTAGCAACACGTGCACATCTGAAGAGAAAAACCACAGCGCAATAAGAATATGAAGCTATTTTTTTTTACCTGGACAGAAGCCTCATTCCTCTGAGGGACAATATCTGAAGCTGTTCTGAAGTACCACCATTTTTACATGAGAGCAGCAACGGCAGTCTCTCATGTGCTATACCTCCTCACATCTCCCCGACCAAAAGCAAAAGTTACAGAACGAAGGTTTGAGTAACGTGGATGCATTATTCATCCTCCTCAGGCATATGCTCAGAACCTCACCAACCACAAGCCAGCTGGATAACATGGCAGTCTTCCCAACAATAAAAGCCTCTCACATTAAGAAATGTCATGCAGATTAACTGGGTCAAAGCGGTCTCTGTTGGTTTGGAAACTGTCGAGAACACGACCGGTAAAGGTAAAAACGCTGATGAGCCAATTCGATGCACACTAATCACAGCAGGTGTAAAACATGCTCCTCTTATGGGTTAAAATGATAGGGTGGGTTTTTGCTCCGGGGTTGAAAGTATCAGTGCAATCATTGTTTCCTGTGCTGCTTGAAATACACAATAACATGTTTCAGAAGAAGAAAAAAACACAAACGCTCAGAGGGATGCTCTGGGGATTTGTGCTTCATATACTGTTTGTGAGTATCTGTGCTCTTCAAAATTTCCATTTCTGAGGTGTAAGAACAACATGACTTATGCTAACTCCAACGTGAAAGAAGGGAACAATGTCCTGTCAATCAGATGAGAATCACACAGGGCTTTTATTTTGAAATTGCTGATTTGTGCGGCGCTCATCTCCTCCTGCCTCCAGCAAACCCTGAACCGTGTTGGAACAATTGGATTCATTTAAGATTCACAGAAGATTCCATGCCTGCCTAGTTTTACATTTGTATGGAAATTAAGAGATGGAATCTGGTGGTGGTAAATAGTTTGTCCAGAAATGGATTACTTTTGCTCCAGTTTTTTTTTTTTCCTACAGTCAGCAGAAAAGTTTATGTTCAGTGATTTAGACTTAAAATCGAAAATCAAAACAAAATCCCCCTGAGCGTAACTTAATCTGACAGCCGCGACGAGACTGACGGCTCCTTTTTCATCTCCACCGGCAAGTAAGAAAGAAAGCTTCTCCGAATAAATTTACACCTGCCAGTCACCTCTCTCCGACCAGTCCATTTCAGCTTCAGCCAATCAATGGATTCAACCTCCCAACCAGCGTCAGAGACCCTCATAAATGCGTTTGCTAGTGATATTTACTTCCCACATGCAGAAAAGCCATAAATCCCGTTCACCTCTGGGCCTTCAGGAGCCCCACAGCTGTGTTGCATCTAAAAATGTAACACAGTCAACTACATAAATTATGGAAGACAACAACAAGATTTCCTTATCACCACCTATAAATCCCTGCTGTACAGATGCAGCAGCAGCAGCACGCAGCAGCCTCTGCTGATCACGGCCCTCACAGCTAATCATCGCGACAGGGAGAGTTTTAACATGTTGTAATGCACGCTGCTGCCACTGCCAGCCACGTTATGTTCTGTAAACACAGAAACATACAAACAATGCTTGCATAGAACATTGTGCATACTTGTACACATTTGGGATGTGCATGTTAACTCAAGATACACAGGACCTGCTATTCATGGTATGTACTGAATGGTAATTTTTGACACACGTATTTTATTTCTATATGTATTTTGCACTTTTATATGCTGCAAAGTTGCACAATTTATTTTTTTTGAATGTCTTTTTTCATATTCTTATTTAAATATTTATTATAATCATTCTTATTCATGGCGCTAGTCTTCCAGCTGTAAGAGTATGCCACCCTGCAAGTCAGTGCATAGAAGCTATCTCGGAGAGCTGAGAGGGCAGCGGGAGTGCCAGCCGTTCTGGGGTAACAGCGAGGGCATGGCCGTGGGGGCGTGCGTCCCGGTCTAAATGCCTTTTTTTTTTTTTGAACAGTGTGTTCAAGCTAAAACGGGGTGTTAAGCGTCTCTCTAATCTCAAACACACACTTGAAACGGCTCCGTAGTTGGAGGAGCAGTGCATAAACTGCTGCGATGGTTGAAAACTCAATTATTTCTGCATTTTCCTTTAAATCTATGTCAGAACATTGCAGAGTCTGCTATCAAATCCCGACGGAGCCTAATGACGCCCCGTGTGCTTATAAATCAGAGCTGTTGCGAATGAGATGCTGTGGCAGCGTAGCATACAGCAGCTGAGTGAGAGCTGCAGTCCTCTTCTTCGTCTGTGAACCGGATCTTAACAGGATGAGTTTTGAAGCGTCACCCGTGGCGGCTCAGCAGTAATTGAATTGAGTTGCATCTAATCTCATTGCCCAGCTCCTTTGGTTCCCTGCCTCTCATTAGGGTACGGTGCAGAGTGTCACGGGCCTCCATCTCTCTCTCTGTCTCTGTCTCTCTCTCTCTCTCTCTCTCTCTCTCTCTCTCTCTCTCTCATATCTCACAGCTGATCTGGGCTAAATGGGCAAATCAGAGGAACCATATTGCAAATGTCTCTAAGCACACACCTTGGAATTAGCCACAACTGACTGTCAGCTTCACAGCCACCACTATACCACTTGCTTATTTAACACTGTATGATTACACTGTATCACTGTTGGTATTGCACTAATCCAAATCAATAAAAAAATCTAATCCTAAAGTACGTAAGTTGCCATCAACCACACATCAGCACTAAATGAAGGGAACGAACCAAACACGACCGCAAAACACACAAAAAACCCCCACAATCTGAACTGATTTCTGGGGGATCAAACTCTCACACGTGAAAAAGAGGCGGTGGTCGTTGAGATAAAAGTAAATGTGGCTGCTCTTCCTTCTAACTTGCCAATCCTCTGGTAAATGAGGGTCTCTGGCGGGCTGAAACGCCCTGCTGAGCACTGTCCAGGGTCTCAGAGGGCATCAGAAACAACTGAGTTGAAACCACAAAGATAATGGCTTTGACTCATAATTGTGTGGCTGGCTTTATACTGAGCTTAAGACCTAACATCTGTAGAGAAAAGTGAACTTTTGAGATGCCACAAAGATTTCCTTCCTGCCATGCGTTACTGTATGTTCCTTAAAGGGGTAGTTCACCCAAACTTACCTACATTTGTTTTTTCCAGTCCAGGTTTTTACATATTGATCTCAGCCTTGGTGGAGGCAGAAATCTTATAGACAAATATTCAAAACATGGGTAACTAAAATCAATTCATGGCTAGGTACCACTAAAGACAGGTGTGAAAATAAACAGTGCATCATAATTAAAGGTCAGTTACATATTTTTAAAGGTGTACTATGAAGGTTTTCTTTAAAAACAAGGTATAGATTCATACAGAAGCAATCCATCGCATTCATCACTTATGCCCTACTAGAAGTGTGTGGCAGTGTTTTTATCTGCAGAGACTCTGCCCTCTGCCTGTATTTTCTTATATTTTTCTTATATTTCTGTGTTCGGGATGTTTCTGGGCTGCAACCTTTGGGCAGTGGGTGTGCAGCCTCCAGCTAATAACAGCACACAGGTGAGGTCAGGACTTCATAAAAAGCTAGAGACCAGGTGCCAGACCGTAAGCAAGCAGCACGCATTCCAGAGGAAGCTACAGAAACGGTGGAAAAAAATGGGGGTGTTGGGGCATAACAAAGCAAAGCGCCACAGTGAGGGAGACAGATGGCAGTGAGGCTTGCTTGTGGAAGACAGACAAA
>JAPZEA010000022.1:24550756-24567716 GCA_029783685.1 Heniochus monoceros | reverse complement strand
TTCGCTCATGTGCTCCTTGATGTTTTTTCAGCCCTGTCTGAAGCGAACACACCTGTAGGAATTACCTTGCACTTGTATGGTTTGTAGTGAGAGTTGTAGAGCCCCTCAGTGACGAAATCCAGAACATTTACTAAAGTACTGTACCTAAGTGCAACTTCGAAGTACTTGCACTTACTTCAAACTTTTCTTATCTTATTTCTTGTACATAATATACATAGGCTTTGATTTTATTTTATATCCTTTTTAATATCTATTTGGTTTTTGTTCTTTTTCTACCTTTTTACTCCTGCTGTTGTAATGAGTAAATTTCCCCGGTGTGGGATCAATAAAGTCTTGTCTTATCTTATCTTATCTTATGTCTTACCATGCCACTTGATACTTGGACTCCACAACATCTCAGCGGGAAATGTACTTTTTACTTTATCTTTCATCTTTAGTTACTAGTTACTTTACAAATGCAAATATTTGCAGCCAAAACAAACGGATAACTTCTAAAATATGATGTTTTCTTATGAATTAAACTGCCCAACAGTATTGTATATGCATATATAGCTAAAACAATTAGACGATTAATCAGCTAGTTGATTGATAGAAAATTAATTTCCAAATGGTAATTGCAATTTTTCATGCAAAAACATTTCATGGCTCCAGCCTCTTAAATGTGAATATTTGCTGCCTTTCCTTTTAATTATTTTAATAATTTGAAATAATTTTTATTCATTTTGTTCTATTGGTTGGACAAAACAAACATTGTGAAGGTGCCGCTCTGGATGGCATGTCACTATTTTCAGAACTTTTACAAACCAAATGATCAGTTGATTAATGTAGAAAATCAGAAGATGAATCCATAATGAAAGCAGTCGCACTTGCAATAGTGCAAAATATGCCTCACCTCAACCAACCCCAACAGTAAAATCCTGCTTTTATTTTAATGCGTGAGTAATGATAATGTCTTTTTTCTACATGCTGCTTTAAATGCTGTTCCCCTTGAAATGCTGACATTACTGCTCCAACCTTGATTGACCGTATGATTATAACTGTAAATGCAGAACTGGACAAGAGAAATCTGCAGCTCATTACGGAATTCTGTTTATATTGGACGACACATTACGATATACATCAGTGCTCAGTGCCAGTGCAGGAAGCAGTGTTTAATATGGGTAGCAAGGCGGAAATTAAGAGTGTGGAGCTGGGTTTGGTAGATTCTGACTTTCATACAGGTGACCAGAGTTGGCATCCCATCCGAAGTCAAAGGCACAGGTCTATTAATTCACTAAAGGCTAAATGTTCTGTTTGTATCTAGAGATAACAACTTATCTGAAACTGCAGTTCTTGTGAGTGTACCCCCTTGAAAGGTATGCAGGGCACATCATTTTATAGCAGTAAAATAACATTATACTGAAAGGCATTCTAAGGTTACAACCAATATGAGGACTTAAAAGAAAGTTAATTATGTTTTTACGGGAAAACCTTGCCCAGTGCAACTTAAAGACAGGGTGTTCCTTATCCTCCATTGCTCCTCAAATAGCCCCTCGCATCCCTCCCCCTCTCTCCCCCCCAGAGACTCGCAGTGCTCTGGACAGATGACCTCGCTCGCAGCCAGCACTCTGGAGCGAGCTGAGCCAGCCAGCCAGGCTCCAAGTCGCTCCCAGCGCTCTCCGCTGATTATAGTGGGTGGATAGGAAAGCAGTGGAGGTGCTGAGGCTCCGACGGAGAGCCAGAACGCTGGAGCTGCTGCTGCTCTGAGGAGCCCAGACAATGCGTTTTTACAAGAGGGATGGATCCGCACGCCACATAGAAGCCAATAAATCCACACCGCAGTGGAAGGCAAGACAACGCAGCGCCATTGTGTTGCTGTTGCTCTTTGTTTTATGTTTTGCATGCGTATCTGTGTCTCTGCGCACATGTGTGCCTGCGTGCATACTCTTGTGTGTGTTTTTATGTGCATCTCAGTGTCTTCACCTCAAAGGAGTGGCCCTCATCACACAGCTACTATTGTTGCAAGCCTCTCCGCCTGCCTCACAATGCCTTAGTAAGGCAGAAGAAGAAGAAGAAGAGAGGTGGGAGGGAGTGCATTGTTGAGTTGGACCGGCAGGGGAGGGGAGGGGGTGAGGAGGAGTAGGAGGAGGGGAGGAGGTGATGTGAGCCTGGGCAGACTCCTCGGAGCCGGACGTGGAGCTCCGATTATAGTGGCGGGGGACCGCAGCGAGACGTCGCCCAGCAACCCCAGCAGCTCTGCCCGTAAATCATGTCACCGGGGCTCCTCGGCGGCGCCCAGAGCCTCCCATCCAGTCTGTCAGCATCCCGGCTGGGGGACTGAGACCAGCGGCCCATCCAGGCCCGAGGGCCAGCAGGACCAGGACGAGGACATTTGGGTCAGAGTCTCCTAGAGATAGACCTCACCTGCCATCAAGAATATAATATTTCACACGTAACTCCGTCGTCTGTGATTTTAATGTTTACTGTGAATGGAAGTGACCTTTGGCCTTTTCAAAGCCTCTTTAGTTACAGCTCATAGCTACATGGGCATTTTCTCTTACTCTACTTTGTGTTTATTTTCTATTTGCTGTTATTTTCTGTCATTGTGATGCGCACAATAGCAGGCCTACTATGAAAGTGTGTTACTTGGCTCACCACTGGGACAGATTAGGGTCAAATGAGGAGAATTCCCAAATGAAAGCTAAAAAAAAAAAAAAATCCCCTGACCGGCCTTTCTCTCAAAAGTCATAAAAAAAACCTACATTTGCTCAAAGTCAATCCTTCATTTCATCAAAAAGTAATAAACGGCATCATATCCCACAAATAAGAGTGAAAATGACAGATTACTTACACTGCAGAGGGTTCACTGAAAGGGACACAACTGTTAGAAAGGGTCATCAGCTGTTCACTCGCTCTGATGAGAGCTTACTGGCCCAAACACATCAGTGCTTTGTAACGGTTGCTTACCCTTCAATAATCCAACACTCTTAATAAAAAGGGTTTGTCCAGAAATGGTTTAGGCTTGTACTGTTGCATAATTGGTTTTGGGAAGCTTTGAGAAATGTTCCCTATAGGAACATGTTGAGATGGTTATGTGTATATTTATTACTGTGCTGCAGAGAACCCTGTAGGCTGCCTGAAATGCTCCAAACAAGCCGCCTTTTAAGTTCTTCTCATTGGATTTTATAGTATGAGTTACATTTTTAAGGTCACTGTTTTTTTTTGTCTGTGCAGATACGATAGTTGTGAGGCTGAAGGTTACGGTGCTGAAGTGTTACTGGCACAAAGCTACATTCAAGACCATTTTTAGGTGTGAATAAAGCACAGCCCTGAACATCAGTTCAGTGATTGGGAAAAAGACAGAAAGATGACCTGCTCTCTTTTCTTATCCTCATGTCAGGTGTTGGCTGACAACCTTTGAAGAACCACAGCGGTTTTAATCCTGATTTGCCTCAAGTCGTTGCCCAGCAACCATTTGGTGGATACTAAGTAGGAAAAAGTTCAACAGTAGCCTTAAAAAGCACAGCGTTTTCCGAACGGGACACATTGATACAGAACAGCTTTGGAAAGTTTTCTGGTGTTGTCTTGATTGCTGGATGCTGGATGTCTGACGTTAACCAGAGTTGGAAAACCAGCTTTTTCTCTGTGTTAATTCACAGGATAAGAATGATCCCTCCTATCATTTATGATAACATTGTGCTGACCAGAGTAATCGCTGTGATTTGGGGACAACATGACATTCCTATCAGTAAGTCAGAGGGGAAGTCACAATTACTTCCTATACTGCACACACACACATACATGCACGGAAATGACAGCTAATAACGAGGGAAACAGCAGACAACCTCTGTTTTGAGGTCCAAGACACAGAAAATCAGGCAGGTTGTCGCCGACCAAGTGGTTTAGATAATCCATCAGCAAGATTATCTAAACTACTTTACTTGGAGGTAAGTGATCCAAACCAGGATGATGGTAGTTGGAATGGACACTGTGGGTAATAATTGTACAATCAGCCATTGTTTACTCTGTCTAAAAAGTTTAGTTACACCTTATTATTACTGCACATATGGGTGTGTGTGTCTCCCTTTCAAACGAGCTGATATGTATCTAGATACACAGTCTATAATCCATACAATAATTATACAGATAACTTTTGTATGACACAGTGTACTGCAATTCAAATCTGAGTCGATACAATTCATCTGTGATTAGGATGTGATTATTATTTTTTCAATAATAAAAGTGACTAAAGTACATCAATTATCCAATTTTTCCCCAATACAATAAACATATGTACCTCAGAGAAATGTAGTTAACAGACAGTGAAACACTGGGTGATGTTTTAGCTCGCCCCAACGACGATGCGTTTTTCATTAAACGCTGCTAAAATGCTAAAGGATACGGTTTAGCTCTGCATCATCCTTCTGGATTTTTTTATTTCTAATAAGACTGGATGGGTACATGTCCCCGTAACTATAACAGTACATGGGCCTCAGTTACCAGGAGCTGTTTAGAAGTACCTTTACATGCTAGTGTTGCATTGCAAATTCAATGTAAATATTTCACTCTGCATTATTCACAGTAGTCCGACATGCATTTTTATTTTTTACACCATTATTATTACAGATAAGAGTGATGACCAAAACCGTGATGATAACATCCAGGTAAGACCCTGGGCATTTAATCTGTTTTGACTCATTTACTGAGGACTTTCAGGACTGGATGATTATTTGAACTAGTCTGCTGCATTTGTTTGGTCTGCTTTTGGAAGTTGTATTCAAGACCAACACTACTCATTAACAGCCTTCTGGTTGAAGTGCAATCTCTTTCTCTCAGTAATATAATCCTGCCCATCTCCATCCAGGCCCTGGCCATGCTGACATGTCATTTGGATGCCCCTACTTGCCCTCTTAGCGCCCTGCAGCGTCTGGCAACCCTGCAAACCCAAAGCCAGCGTCTCGTTAGCATGCCGGTGGCCGCTCGATCTCGCCGTGGAGCAAGGTCACCGGAGACTGAAGGTGGTCGGAGTGTGCTGGAGTGAGTTGGTGCAGGCGGGGGAGCGGTGGTGGTGGGGGGGAGTCAGTCTGCGCTATTAGCATTCACCGGCTCCCCGCTCATCGCTAAATTTTTCAGTAACCTCCAGCTGCTTGATGTTGGAGCAAATCACCAGAGAGGCTCACCGTGTGCGTATCCGCCTTACCACCCCTCCCTCCCCCTCATCCACACACCACCCCCCCATCTTCTCCCCCTCCGGAGTGCCGTCTCATTCAGGCCTCTTCACTTATTCATGTGTTTATTTATTATTTCATCGGCTGCGTCTGAGCTAGAGAGAGGAGGCATCTAGTTGTGAGAACAGTCATTAATTCATTAAAGCCTCTCCCTCTCTCCTCTCCGATCCATCTCTATCTTTATCTCCCCATCTCCATCAGAGAGGACCCTTTCCCTCCCACACAAACACTCGGTCCTATTGCCATTCCTCTGTTGCCCTCCTGTCTCTTTTACTCCACCTTCACACTCTTCTCTCTTTTCCCCCCTTGCATTTGCTATCAACCAATTCCTTGCACCACTTTCATTCACTTTTTCCCTGTTTCCCCCCTGCCTATTGATACGTTGAAGGACAGGTGCTCGGCTATGTTGCAAGGCAGAGAAGGGAAAAGAGGAGCTGCCCAGTGATCGCAGCTGATATCTGGAAAAAAAAGTATCTAGCTATAGATTCACTGATCAGTAAGAGCTGTGGAACCATGAAATAGCTGTTCATCCCCTCTTCCCTCTGGATGTCCATCTTCTTCTCTGCCATATCTTTACTTTCCTCAACACAAAAGAACTTCTACAACTAAGGCTTGGTCATTCGAGTTCAGCAAGACCTGAATAATGTTCGAGCATTCCGGTTCTAAGAGCAAATGCGTGAAATAAGATTTAACCGTCAAGAGACTGAAGCGAGACAAATGTCAAATTGACATAGGACGTTGTGTATGTAGTGCATCTTGATTTTAAAGAGTTACTCTTGCCATGGGTGTGCCAGCGGTAAAGAAAGTGCTGCCTGGTGACAAAGACAAGAGCAGACACTCCTGCCAAGCTGCTTCACATTTTTTATTCTTTTGTCTGTCTCGGGTGAATGGACCCAGTGATGGGAAGGAAAAATATATAAGAACGTCACATACTGTATCTGAGACCATAACCTCTTGTGTTTCTGCTGAGACATTTTTTCACTCCAGGTGTAGCGCTATTCGTCACACTACGCATGTCTCCTCTCTATCATGTTAACATCAGTAGTCAGACTAGTTTGCCGATGTGTGTGTGTGTATGCCTCCTCGGGGGCCAGTGTAGGGGCCCCGGCGGCTTCTCTGAGGGTTATGTATGGGAGCAGGGCTCCAAGGTGCTGGCAGGCCTGTCGGGGTTATTAATGACAGCGATAGACTGGACCTCACACACTCCATCACCTTGTGCCTTACACACCACCAGCTCATCCACCACACTGACACCCGGCAGCCTCACCCCTGCCTCACCCTGCCTCATCTGCCACCAACCCAGGACAGGAGCAATGCTTTCTGGGGCCCCAGACAACATTTTGGCTCGGCTGGCAGGCACCTGTCAGCCTGACTCTCCTGAGCTCTGTCGTTCCCCTCAGCTCTTCTGAGCTTTTTAGCCTCTTTTTGCTCTCTGTTTTGGATTTCAAACCTGCAAACTTTACTCTCATTAGCCTCATTTCCAGCAGCGATAGTCAGCCGTTTCTGGCAAAAAAGCTCTGACAAACCCAGTGTAAACTACCCGGCACCAATCAGCAGACAGACAAGGCTGGCGAAGATGCTGTTTAACATTTAGAAACTGAAAAGTACTCAAGATTAAACATACTCTAACAATACTTCAATCACTCTATATATCCACCAGTGTAAAGTACCGAAGCCTGAGGTTCCTGAAACTCACACATTCCTAGAAACATGACTCAGCCAAGCTTGAGCTCCATGCTCTGTGAAGTCATACTTAGGCACAACTGTGCTTTGAGCTAAACGCTAATGTCAGCATGCTAACTTGCTTACCAAGACAATGCTAACATGCCGATGTTTGTAAGTTTGACCATGTTCAGGCTAACGTTTGCTAGCTACTGTAATAACAGTACAGCAGAGGATGTGAATTTAATTTATTTTTCTGGTATTTGGTCATAAACTCATAAAAAGTATTGAACAAAGTGTATTTTTCTGTACAAATTCAATCCGGTGGTTGTCAAGATATTTCAGTCTGGACCAAAGTGGTGGACCGACTGACCCATCGACAATGCCCTTGCTGCTACCAAAACTAAGAACTCAAAACCCTTTATATAAACTTAATAGTCTGGCAGAAGTATATTGATGCATTTCGGTTGGATGTGTAAAATAGTAAAAGTAAACAATCAGCCAAAATTAGCACACCACTGCTTTTTGCAACTCTTCATTGGCTCCCTGTTGCTGCTTGCATCAAGTTCAAGCCACTAAGAGCGGCCCTTAGCACGGCACCCACCTACGTCAACTTCCTGATTCTGGTTCAGGTCTCTGTGTGTGCCTGTGTGCTATGATCAGCTAATGAAAGACGACTTGTCCTGCAATCCAAGAACACTTCTTCAACCAAAGGTCTTCTCCTGTGTGGTTCCTTGGATGTGGAATTCATCAGCTGAACACCACTCTCGTTGTGTGAAGACCTCTCTCTCCTGGGATTACCTACTCAGCTAACAATAGAAAAGAAAAATTAAAGAAAAAATATGTCTCATTTCCAATGCAGTTATGTCTTACTTATGCACAATGTGGCACTTATTCTTGATGGCTTCTATTTAATTTTTGGCTTGTATTTTTGATGGATTGGATTGCACCACATTTGTAAGTTGCTTCAGATAAGTCCAGATAGTCACTGCTGGACTCATGCCAATTATGTTTGGGTTTTGCTTTAGACCGGCAGCCTCATCCAAGGTTTGTGTAACCCCCATTCATGTAGAGCTGTGATAGGATGCCATTCATTGTGGATTTATTATCAAAATAACATTTTAAGGTTCAACTTTTTTCAACTTTATGCAAATGTACAGTGGTGGGTGGAGCAACATCCCGAAGACAAGCGACTGTGAGTGTTTTGAATCCCTCATGAAACGAAAGCACACAATTGTTTGTTAGTCCACAAAAGACAATGGAGGAAAAGCTGATCATCATGGTCAGCAGCATCCTGATTCTCAATGATATAACTTTAACAAGGTATCTGGACTGAAATAAGAAAAATAATCAATGGAAAAAACATGGCTTTGGAAATTAACTTCTTTGTGATGTGGTGGTATAGTGGTCACTGAGTGGTCAGGGCTCAGCATGTAAAATACATGTTAGACACTAAGTGGGTGTTCAGACCATAAACAGCATTAAAAAAAGGTTCCTGTCCAGTCTGAGTTTGAAGGTTTACCAGCTACACTTCACAGCAGTTTATAATACAGATATAAGACAGGAGGAACAGGTGAACCTGGCTCAGCTTTTTGGCCCTTTGCGTTGATCACACCTGCTGTGTCACCAGACTGTCCTCATTCAAATGAATGAGGGGGCTGAGTTTTTTTTTTCCCAACATGGCTAATGTAAAGTCCACATGTGTGAACAGGGAGTTAGACGTCGGTGATTTCTTCTGGTCAGGGACAACATTTGGACCCATGGAAACTCCACTCTGCCTATTTAGACTTTTTGTCCCCAGCTATCCTGAACATGTGTGCAGCATTTGGTTTTATATTGTGTGTGCAACCATAATGATAAAGTGTGAGTGTGTATGTGTGTGTGTGTGTGTGTATGTGTGTGTGTGTGTGTTTGTGTGTTGCCATTTCTTGTGAATATGTGTGTATGTGCAACAGTGTTAGCATGCATGGAGAAAAAGAGGAACTGGAGGATGAGGGACCTGAGCAAAGTGGTACCACAGCTCGGGCTTTAACAACAGGGTCATTGTAGCAGTAGGTAACAGAGTCGTCTCTGGGGTAACACACACAGACACACAGTGACTCACCATTGACTCAATGACTTGTTGCATACAGACCACCACAGCATGGGCCGGCTGGTGCAAACTGTAAATCACCCTGTCACTCACGGTGGCTCACTGCCTGTACTACTTAATGAGGATGAACCAATTAATACTACTGGTTGCACCCTTGAAATGGCTCACAGGTGGCTGAAACTAGGCTTGTAGTGCTTGCCCTTTTTGCGGGGTGTAAAATCTTACCAGAGTGCAAAAATAGTCAAGAATTTCACACAGCAAAGTCTTGACCTTTAGTCATTTTCCTGCCATTTTACCATTTGTCTGTCTACTTTCTTCTTCCTGTGGCAGAGATGAAAATGAAAACCTACAAAGACTTGTTATCAGAGAGCACCTGCGCTCCATCATGACGCTGTTATAATTCAAATTCACACCTGCCAACAGGATGACCCACTGAGATGGTTGCTGCAACCACAAGCTGTGAAGTACCAGAATAGATCTGCTGCTGTGGTGAAGGGAAAAAAAAAAAGTTGGCTAGCTACAGTAGAAGCTCTTATGTTGTATGAGTGATATTCAATGTGCTTTCAGCAGCCCTGCGAGCTGACTCAGGAGATGTCAAATTAGGGGCGACTCAGCTCTCTCTCTCTTCCCAGACGGGAGGAAATGTTTCGTCTGTGGGGAGAACCATTACACTTTGGGAGGAGATTATGCTTTTTAATCCAAACATTGAAATTACTCCCACTGGCCAGTGTGTCTATACAGCACATGTATGTTTATACATGACCTCACTGTCTGTATTATGTAAAAGCGTTGGCTCAGCTAGGGCTAACTCACTCATTGTTCCATACAGTGTAGCTTCTATTGGCCGTATGAGCGGTGCATTCTCTGTCTGTCCACGGGGCGTTGCCTGTCCTTATACATACTGACTCACTCTGGCACTGCGAGCTTTTGGAAACCTGCCACGGTAGCAGGCACCCTGACAGGAGCGAAGTTAAGATTAACGACCCACAGCCAAATGTATAGAGCCCCATGCTGAACAGCGGCCAAATGACTCTGTTTTTCCCTGTGAGGTAATAGTCTGTTAAGTCTAATGCTTACTGTAGTTGTTGGTTACTGAGGCTTGGCCCGGTTACCAGGGCTGGGTGGGAATGGGAGCTTGGCTGGAGATGGGACTGAGGCTGGGGGCTGAGTTGAGGTGCAGCAGTTTGGTGCTATTGCATTTGTGTTCATTCACAAATGACTCTGATGACAGTCCACTGTGTGCTGAGGATCACAAATGTGCCCGTGTGAGCGATACACACCCACACTCTGTGTTTGTGCTTGTTCTGCATGACAGAAAGCAGGAAAGAGTTTATTGGGAGTGCTGTGCAAGAGTTGGCCTGCTGTGTTTGTCCCAGCTGTGCTTGTTAATTCTTTCTCCATATTGACACAAATGGGCCAGCAGCAGAAGAGCATAACACTGTGGGATGTTGTAAAGTGCCTCATGTCTAGCTGCTCTGTCAGAGGGTGGGGCACTGATAGAAACGTGAAGATTTCAGACTTATCTGCAGACTTGCATAAAATTAAACATTTTGCTCATTCAGTATTTTAAAGCGAAATTATGCTCAGGGCTTCAACAGCATAATTAGACTCTCTTAGCTTCAGAATATATAGGTCACTGAGTAGACTTGCACCACTGTGATGTTGTTGTAAATTTACAGTTCGGTGTTACAAAGAGGCACATGGCTCCAATCACTTGCTAATACGTCTTTTAACGGAGTGAGAGAGAATTGTGCTCGGTCATAAAATGCCAGTAGCTCTTGGCTGCAGCTGCAGAGCTTTTTTTATTGTCATGTGCACATGTCTTCATTTACTCTTTTACTGTGTTTTCCTTCCCAGCTGCACTCCGCCGAAGTATCAGATAGAAGCCCCTCTGAATTATTTGACGACCCACTTTTATGCTAAATGTGACAATTTGGCACCACCGCTGACCTCAGAGAGTCTTACATAAATAGGATGTAGTCTGAGGTGTGACAAAGAGAAAAAAAAAAAAAAAAAAAGAGGCCCCCTTCTCTTCCCGAAAGACCAAGTACACACAACCGGCTGTCGCTTTATGAGTGTAGTGTGCACCACATGGTCGGGGCCACATTTTCCTGTGGGTCATTGTGTCTGCCCGTAAACGCAGGAGCAGGAAAGAGTGTGGAATTACTCTGCCCTTACTGTCTCTTAGGCATCATTCAAGGCTGCTCCAGAACATACGATACTATGTCCACGAGACAGAGGTCTTTGTTATGCTTGCATTTAGAGATCTGTAAGGTATTAGATTAGAACATACAGTAATTTGCAAGCTCTTTTCTCAGCATTGTGTTGGCAGAGTGATGTTTAATCAATCCCCTCCTTCCGTCTCACATTTCAGGACTACAAAACGCATCCAGCGGTTGGTTTTTGCCTCTGAACAGAACAATGTTTCCACAAGAGACTACAATGAACCCTTTTATTCTATCAAGTCTAATTTCCTGAAATTTGGAAATATTTATTCAGAAATGTTGGATGGCATTACATCTGGTGAGCTGGTGTTGACGTCACCATCGCCTTCACCTCTGCCAGGGTGTTTGATGAGCAGTTTAGTCATGCTGGGTCTCCCAGGTTTCAATCACACTTCATGCAACTGCTACCCATGCCGAGAATTTATGAGGCACGACGAAGCTGTGAGTCATTCCTCACTGACAGAGCAGGCAAAGAGGACTCTTGTCCAGACTGCTTTTAAAGTCTACACTGCTTTTAATGGCATTAGTAATTAGCAGCCGTGTAAAATGCCTGGCACCTTGTTGACCAGTCAAGAAGCGAGTGAGGCCACTTGGTGTGGTGGTTGAGTAATAGAAGTAGCCTCTGGCATATGAGAAGGTTTGCGGTCTGATGAAAAAAAAAAAATGAAAAAAAAAATGGAAGAAAAAGTGGCACAAGGTTGGACTGAAGGGTAGATTAGGTCTGTCAGCAGTGCCTCTGCTAATTAAATCCTTCTGCAGGAGAGCTCAATACTAATGATGTGAGCGCCAGTGGACAAAGTCCAGACACGCGTCTACTGTGTGGTCAGAATGGAGGCTCGGGACGGTTTAGGCGGGGTTGCTCAGAAGTCGCTCCTCTGTGTGCACATGTGGGTTGGGGGGCAGGTTGATCAGAGCGGAAGGCAGCAATCCAGTGGCTCCAGTTTTTTCCTGGATTGCCCGTGTGGGAACCGTTCTCCCCGCTGAAGAGCCAGTGACACAGTATTCCAGTCATGGAGCTGCTGCTCAAAGTGAGGCGCCTCAACACAAATGTTGGCTTTCACAGTCAGAGAGGATCCACTGGTTTAAACACAGATCATCCATATTGAGTAAGTGTGAAGAGAAGGAATCAGAAACAGAGCAGCTCAGGGTATTTCAGACACTCAAGGGACAATGTTTAAGGACTGAACCTGGAGTCTGAACCTGGACTCAGTGAAAAACTGCTTGGTTGGATAAGATTAATAGCTGTTCCTGCAGAACGCTTAAAGCTGAAAGGCCAGTTGATTTACTCAGTTATGTAATTACCATATTGTCTTACAAGTCCCATGCATTGCAGTTTGACTCCTCTTACAAGGTTGATTTTTGGAGTCTGTACCTGTGGGGGTGGGAGTCGGGAGCTGTGTGCATCCATCTGGTGCTTATTATTATTGCCTGGCACAGGCCACCCCTTGCTGGCTGGGGTCTTCTTAACTAAGCAAACCCTGTGAGGTCTAAACATGGAGGTCAAGGAGGCTATAGGAACCCACGGCGAGACATACATGACCTCCTGTTTTGAGTTAAATATTGGCCCAGTTTGGTAAGGGAGCAAAGAAAGGGACTGCACAGGGTAAATAAATGAAAAAAAGAATGCTGACAGCTGGATTCTATAAATCATTAACTATATTATCTGCTTACTCTTCCTGTTATTCATGTGGCGCCTGATATACTTTACACAAATCAGATGGAGCGGATCAAAGATAAGCACTTCTTTTTGAGGGTTAATGCTCAGAAACAAAGCTTTACAAGTGCCAAGACTGAGAAGAACAGGAAGGAGACTGAAGAGGACGGTTGACTCCAGGGGCTGTAGACTGGCTGCTGTCCAATACTGGATCTCATAAACCAAACAGGATCCCCCCAGACTCTTTGATAGTCTTGTGCGAGAGAACGCTTTTAATGGCATATGTGCACTCATGTCTGGTCAAATATACTGTGGCATACAGGCCATGCATGCCAAAACATGCTGTGGAAGAATTACATACAAAAAAGAAAGGTCAGAAAAGATGGAAGAATTGGGGAAAAGAGTGTTTTGTTTTGTTTTGGTTTTGGTTTCTGGATGCAACTGTCAAAATCACTCATCGCCACCAAACTCCACTAAGGTTAAATCATGTTTTCCTCTTCTCCAGTTATGGTTTCCGCTATCCTGGGTACCAACGTCACCCTGCCCTGCCGGCTCCTGACCAGGGACACCATGTCCTTTGGCAGCATTGGTATGCGAGTCAAATGGACCAAGGTGGCAGAAGATGAGGCGCTGAACGAGGACGTGCTGCTTTCAATGGGATTCCACAAGAACACCTACGGAAGCTTCGAGGACCGCGTCTTTTTGCAGGAGCTCGACAGTGAAGACGCCTCCTTAGTAATAACTGACGTCTCCATGGAAGACACGGGAAAATACCACTGCGAGATCATCAACGGGATGGAAGACACCATCCAAGAGATTATCTTGGAGGTGCAAGGTGGTCTCGCTGACGGTAAATGGTGCTTTTAGATAAATATTTTAGAAACGTAGCTTAGGGATGCGTTTTAAAATATGAGTTAATACAACAGCTGTAATAACATTAGGAGCACTTTCACCAGTCATAGAACACACAGTTCAGCATTAATCATCTTCCTCAACAATATTTGTGTTTCTAGTTATTAAAAAAAACCACATTTTCTTTTCTTGTGGAAAAAGAGATACAAAAGCACTAACAGCTTGTGCTGATTTATCCAAACCGCTGTAATGACTCAGTCATTATTGTATTTGTTACTGTTACACACACATAAGTAAACAGAAACACATTTCCCATCTTTTCCGGTCCATATACTCATATAAAATGCACCATTCAGAGCGAAACTGCTTTTCATGCAAGTTCGGGTGATTTACATATTTATACAAAGATTCCTGAAAGCTTGCATGGAAACACACTAAATGACTGCAGTGTGTTAGAGCTCTTCTGCACCAAAGGGCAGCTCCCACCCAGTTTTTCACATGTGTGAAGGATCAGTCTGGGTGGAGGCTGAATATGCACAAGTAATTTCAGACAAAAGTAGTTCAAATAGAATAATATAAACCTTAAGCTGTTAAAATTGTTGAAATCTTACAGCAATCATGAGTACAGTTGATAACATATTAAGGTAAAACTGTAAATCAGTATTTCTGCCATTAAGTCTGCAGCATTGTGTGCATATTTCTCTTAAATTGGATTGTACTGATGTGCAAATTCACTTTTGAATCATTATTTTCTTACTTCTTGTTGGATTCATGCAGTTAAAGCAGCTAGGAGTACTTTGCTTTGGTCTTCAGTGCTGCAGAATTTACCACCTAGATTGCATAAGACGATCTTTTCTTCCATGCAGAGGGTTAGACAAGCACAAAATTAGCAAACTGCAGACATTTTGCAAGCTGCAACACCTAAAAGGCTGATAGGTTGAGGTATTATCAGATTCATTTCATGTCTTTTGCTTCACTCAGGTGTTGTGTTCCCATACTCCCCCTACTCGGGCCGCTACGACCTGACCTTCGACGACGCTGTTAAGGCCTGTGAGGAGCAGGGTGCTGTGGTCGCCACCCATGATCAGCTGTTGGAGGCCTGGAAGGGCGGCCTGGACTGGTGCAACGCTGGCTGGCTGAATGACGGCACGGTGCAATATCCCATCACCGTACCCAGAGAGCCTTGTGGCGGCTCCAACAACGGGCCTGGCCTCAGAAGCTACGGCCGCCGTAACAAACTGAGCCGCTTTGATGTGTTCTGCTTCGCCCCTGCATACAAGGGTGAGTTTTTTGTATTTGCTTACCATTTTCTTGATTCATTATTTTTGTTATGCATTATTCTTGTGGTGGGCTTGCACCAGGAAACACATTGCAGTTCATTATTTTGTTGATTCTTCTACCGAGAAAATATAGTTCTTCTCCTGACCGTCGGTTTCACTTTCTCTGCTGTCAGGACGTTTCTATTGGCTGGTCCAACCTGACAGGCTGACCTTTGACGAGGCTGTGCAGGCGTGCTTAGACGATGGTGCGGAGATCGCCAAGGTGGGCCACGTCTACTCCGCCTGGAAGCTCGAGGGCTACGACCGCTGCGATGCCGGCTGGTTGGCCGATGGAAGCGTCCGCTACCCCATCTCCAGGCCCCGCAAGAACTGCAGCCCCACAGAAGCTGCAGTGCGCTTTGTTGGATTCCCAGATAAAATGCAAAAGTCTTACGGCGTCTACTGCTTCAAGGCTGAGCAGTGAGAGGGGTAGATGAGAATAGGGAAGCCATAACCACCAAAGAGCAGCAACAACCACAGCCAATAAAATCAACAATAAAGCATACAAGCTTTGGATCTTAACTAGCATGAACTCAGTACCTTTCTGAAACTGTGATAACCCTTTTTAATGCCTAAAAAACAAATACTGTACGTCTTACATCCATATGCAATGAATGAGAAATTATTTTGTAGCCATTAAGTTTTGTTTTTCTCTAACTGCGCATTCATTAATTTTACAGGCTGTGTTAATGGGAACAGTGTTAATGTATGAGTGATGTGACAGAGACAAGAACTTGATGGTTTTGAAACATCATCCAAGTTTGGTTTGTCCTCCACAGAGAGATTAGATATGTGACGTTCAAGATTTCGAGCACCGATGCTCACGTGCAGATGATGTTTGTTGCTTTAACACTCGTCTAAAGAACAAAACGACGTGATATTTTATGCATTTATCAAGTATGACATCAATGAAAGGCCTTAGTTTGATTACAGAGTCATGAACAGAACTTGGCTACCACTGTTGAGCTACAGATATTACACGTCATATCGCAGTAAGTATCCAGCTGGATTAATCAGAGCTGAAGCTCTTTTTTTTACCTCTTAAACTGCCAAAAGGTTTTTTCCACCTGAGGAGTTGAGATCAAATTTACTGTTTAACATGAAAATGAATGTAAATGTCTTGATGGACTGTGACCTATTCTGCATCGATAGCTCCCATTAGATCGACTCCCAATTACAATTTGAAGATATTTTTACTATTGTAACCTTATGTTTGTTCATGTTAACAAAATGTTTTTACTTTTTTTAATGGTGTTTGTAACTTTAGAGGTTTTTGGGGTTTTTTTGCTTTTTTTTTACATGTTTGTAGTTTTCTTTTTAAAGCGCAAAAATACAGATTCTGTAGTGTAGTTTTTAGACATCTGGCACATACACAGATTTGACCCTTTTGCCCTGAACGCAACCTTTTACCAAAACATAACCCTGATTGTCTAACAGTTGTAGCAGCTCCCTGAGATAGACATCTAATATTACAGTAGTTACAAGTACAACTGAAAAATATACGAGCTGAAATCCAGTCTGACTGCAGTTTCACAAATTCTCTGGGGTTATGAGCTATAAATGGTACATTCCCACTGGTACTCTATTCTTTCAGAGACCTGAGTAATACCGATGATCACTTACGCTCCTAAATAAGGATTAATAGTAGTGACTGGATCTGAAAAAGTGTTAGGGAATAAAGACAGCAACAAAAAAATCCTAATACAGAGCTGGTAATCTAAAGGTGTGCCACACCCAGAAGATCGCACCCTTTTTAGACATCAAAACTAATTTGGTGTTTTGCTTTTCGTTACATTATCCCTTTATACTTTTTCACATGGTACACACTGCAGGTTACATGTGGTAATATGGTGATGCATCGTTTGTAAAAGCAACACTTAAAAATGTCTGTTACACGTGTACACACTTGTGCATGAAAAAAAGGTGAAGGTATTTTTGTATCTTATCGC
>JAPZEA010000022.1:24518830-24532800 GCA_029783685.1 Heniochus monoceros | reverse complement strand
TGAATCTGTTCATTGGCTCATCCTCTCCTGGCACCACAGGGATAGATAACCCGGAGCCTAGGCGGAGAGCGTTTCTGATGGCAAACATGGTGTTGGTTACAGACCAACAGGTAAAAGGAGAAGCTGACGTGGTGGACGGCTGTCAGACCTGAGCTAGCTTCTCTAAAAAAGTAATGTTGGATTAGGCAGACTTAGACGATACAATGGCGTATTGCTGCTCTCTACAGTTAATTACTGCTCCTTTTGACAGTTCCTTATATTTTCATATAGTCCAATACTGCACAGATGTTCCAGAAGTTATACTGGTTGAGGAAAGTGTGAAGAGTAAAAACAGTTTCTCCAGCTGCTCCCAGGTCTTTGAACAGCTTCCTCCTTTGAAGTGACTAATTGTACTGTAATGTGCAATGTACTTTTCTTTTTGTTAAAATGGATTTTAGAAAATTGGTTTTGCAGAGAGTATCTTTTAGGAATTGGTATCAAAGTCACGGTACCGGTACCTGTACTGAAAATACAAAGGCCGAGTTGCAGGAGTGGTTTGAGAAGCCCTATGGATGTTCTGTCCTGTTTTAGCCGTGACTGGGGCGCAATGTGATTTGAATCCATTTTAACTTCTATGAATCCAAGCTGACTGCAGCCTAGAGGTGATGAGTATTTTACAATCACAAAACAGATTTTCCATAGAGTACTCCTTTAAGATTATACCAAGAAAAAAAGTCAGTGAGCTGGAGCACAATATGTCCCCTCACTTGTAAAATAAATCTAAAGGGACACGTGGGTTAAACAACAAGAGCTAGATGTCACAGTGGTGCACGAAATTTTCCTCCAGGCAGGGACAATCTGTAAGAGAGCAAAGAGACCTCCTGACTCTCTTCTGTCGTGTCCGACACACACACACTGACATGTGCACAAAGGATACTGTCCTCTCTACTCTTGTCCTGTGTAGTATCCATGCCAGGGAGGGCGGCTGCCACACGACGGAAAAGCTGGAGGCAAAGAGAACCAGATGTATTCTCTCAGACAATGAAATATACTCAGAAGTATGAAAAACACAAGATGAAATCAAGATAACGTGCTGTGTATATTCCCATAACATGATTTAGCAAGTTCACTTGAAGCTCGCACAGAGGAAGACGCCAACCAGAGCTTTTCCAAATGTGATTTGAATTTAGCAGCATGTGTTTGAGCTACTCCAAGCCCATATTTCTTCACTGCAGAAGTGGCTTGAAAAGAGGGTGTAATTATGCCTTACTGAGACCTTCCATTGATAGAGCTTGGAGCATCTTAAGTGACTGATGGATTCAAATGAATTTTAAAGGTATATTGTTGAATGTATGATGATGCTCAACATGCCCACACCCGACTAAACAGCATCACACAGAACTAGACTTGAAACACATGCAGATTTCACAGCAACAGTAATTCTGCCGCTGTGTTGATCAATGGAGTGGAGGAGTGCTGGTTTGCAAACCCTGACCCACCTCTAGAGCTGTATCGTCAAAGGTTGGCCAATATTAATCATTACCTCTAGCGGGTGGGAGAGAGCTTGAAAAACAAATCCATACACCTCACTTTCTGCCAGAGGAAGCCGATGTTTAAATCTGTATGCACGCATGCGTGTGTGAAATAGGAGTTGATCAGAAGAGAGCATGAGCACTATGAACACACACACAAAGTTGCACACGCTCTACCTGTTTGACATTGTAGCCTGTCTTTGCACTTGTTTCAATAAACAGAACATTCATCTCTTTCGCTCTCTGTTCTCCCTCCTCTGTGGTTATCTGTCTGTGATGAGCCACGAGTCACCGCGCACAACACACAAACACCCACGGGGACACGCACATACCACCACAGACATCGACAAGAGGACAAGGGAAAAAACAAATGCAGACTGTGATTATGTTGAATTCTTTCAGAGCCTCAATCGCTCGATCATCTAAGTCACTGTGTGACACCAAACCTGGAGGAGGGGGGGGACAACAGAGAGAGAAATGATGAGCTACTAACAAGAAAGACTGAGAAAGTTTTCATGACTACTCAAAAACAGAAAATAAAAGGTCAACAGAAAGGACCTAAGAGAAGCATATACATGCAAGTCATTCTGCATAACAAACATCTTTTAACTGTAAAATGGAGAAATTATAATAACTATAATTAGGAATGAGGGGCGGGAGCAGTCCAATCTAATGGAGCTGTATTCAGTAGTCAGGCTGCACTTTACTCTCCAACCAGCACGTTTTTACAGAACTAATCACAACAGATGTGACAGTGCAACTCGATATGCCAGTGCCCCTCTATACTGTGGCTGGGAGTTTCTAATGAGCCGGTCTGCATTCTCCTCTATGGAGGGACCATCACCTGTCCCAGGCAGCCACACACCAGACAGCTGCTGCCATTGTTTCTTTCTGCCTCGGTCCCATCTGGCTGAAAAAGCCAAACCAGTACTTTTCTAGATCTGATCGACCAAACAAGTCCTAAAATGACCCCCAAACTTTGTCACTGCAGCTCACCCCGTACAAACTTGTAAGGATCTGACCAAAGCAACAGACACTTATGCTGTAGCTGACATCATACTTACATCAATTCATCCCTCTGTAATAATTTTTATGGGATGCAGAAATTTCATCGAAATGAATGGAGAGACTGGACAGGCTCACCAAGACACTCCCAGGGAGAGGACTATTCATTCGCCCTGACACCAGTGATCATGCAACCATGTTGGGAATGCAAATGCTGCAATCATTTACACATTTTCACACTAGCAATGTGTAATTTAATATTTTGTAGCACTGCAGTACCCATTTTGGTAGGAAACCACAAAAAGTTGCTTCAGGATCCCAATTCCCCCATTCAAAAATGATATAAAATTACAATACATGCAAGAAATTGTTAAACATAGAAAATTGCATATTTGAATATGCAAGTATATTCATTGTGCCTTACCTGCTATGTAAATTTCATCTAGTTTTTCAGCAACTTTCTGTGGTAAACCAGCTTCTAATAAAGTCTGGAAGTGCTCAGAATGGGTAACTGCAGCAGAGGTGTCCATTGGTTCTTCTGGACCATTTCCATTAATATGTTCTGTGGCCATGTCTCCAGAAATCTGTGTAAATGCAATGAGCCAAATTAATCCTGGGTCAAGGGCAAGACTTGGGATGTGTTCAGGAGAGTGCAAAGTCTCAGACTTGTCAAGAAAATCATTTAAAAAAAAGACAACAAATAGTGTGATCATTTATGATCTTGGATATAGTGTGACTTTAACATAAAACACAAATTACAATAAACAGGGCAATTTGCAGTGTTCAAAACAAGTTATCATGGTTATGTGGTCCTTCACAGTCTGGAGACTTTTAACTATCCCAAGTTAACACTTGCAGCTCTCAGCTTGCATGAGGTAGAAGCCCAGAAACCTGTATATAGGCAGTTGACAGATGTTTCAACATTGCGCTTAAGACAGACAATGCACACACCAAATTCCCCACAGAAATCATTTTAATGACATATTATAAAAACAATGAAAACAACAGGGTTCGTGTCCATGTGGCAATATTTTCCATTCTGGTTTGTTCTGGACTAAGAAGTTTGTGCAAATGGGGCCAAGTTCACTTGCTAACGCCTGTATCACAGCCCTCTTGGTCGCTGCTGGTGCAGAAGCCTGGTCTGCTTTGGTCTCTAAATTACATGTTAGCTTACCTTCTCACTGCTGACTTCAGCACGGGCTAGATAGCTGATACACGTGTTCCATCAGAGAGTGAGCCCTGGTTTCCGGTGGCTGACCAAGTATGCACCCTTTAGCATTTAGTCTCTTGACACTTTGACAGCACATATTGTGACACTAAGGTAAATACTCTGATTATCACGTTAACTACCAACCTAACCATTACTTCCCATGTGTTTGTGTCGACAGAAACTGAGGCATGAACTTGTGCAAAGCAGCAATCTAACTGCTCTTCGTTCACATTACTGAGTCCGGCAACGCTGGACTCAACAAAACGTGGACGGCAATCTTCTGTTTTGGCCTAACGTTAACTTCGCTATCGTTACCCTAAATATATCCTGCAACCTTTATCTTGTAGTGTCTGCTAATCAATTTCGTATCGGTAAGCACGTGCTTTCTCTGGTAAAAACATTTCTGCAACGTTAAAAGTAACTGTAAACCCCTCGTGCAAAACAACATTGAATTTCGAATCTGTACATTAGCATAAGCAAATCACTAGGAATAGAATATTTTTATCCGATGTTAACATTAGTGATAACGTTAGATTTAGCGGGGAGGGACTGACTCGCACACGTTGAGGCTAGCTAGCTAGCGGGCTAGTTTGCACAGCTAATGTTAACGTTACAGCAATCGAGCTAACTAGAGACCTTCATCGGGACAATAACATAACGCGCAAGTGTGCATTTTCTACGAATGCATCTGCATTTAATATTTTAGTGGGCAGGAAGCATGTCAGTTAGTACAATAGTAACGCAGTATCGAAAATTCTTGCCAAGATAAGTGGCTTTTGCCAGCTAGCTGCTCTTAGCATACGATGACAATGAGCATGTCAATTCCATGATCTGTCAAAATAGGCTAGCTTCAGCTAGCATGCTAATTCGAACGGAATTTAAGTGAGGCCATTGTTACAACGTCATTTGTCGGTACGGACTTCACCGGTTGCCAATTTGTGGCTTTAAAATGTAATTACATTCAACGAGGCCTTGAAAGCTAGAGGTTTAGCCTGCTAGATGCGTGGTTTGTCAACGTGCCGCCATATAGGAAGAGTCCATTTTCAAAAAGCCGGTCTGGAGAACTCGCTCCCAACCACCACCAGTTTCCACATTGTTTGAAACAGCACCACACGATTCAGACTTTTTAGCAATCAATTAAGCAACAATCACGTGACCAATTAATAGCATTCGCCCTACCTGCCGCTGGATCACCAACGTGTATGGTGTTGATTACTTAGGAAGATAAATGTGATATTTAAAAGACAGAAAAAGTGTAAAACTCCCGGCACTGATCCGGCTTCAGTCATTCACTCTTGATGATGTAAAATGGCTGCCACGTTCACGCCTCGAGTTTTGTCTCGTCGATGTGGTTTCTTGGACAGCCCTGCACGGGCTTGCCTTGTATGCATTTTACAGAAGAGCAGCAGGTCATCCACAGCATCCATCATAATTACTACAATTTCACGACAACACTACCGTGTATTTTACGGATAAAAGTGTTAGTTAACAGAACAATTAAAAGTGTAGTTACAGAAACAAAACGTTGTGAATAAAAGCCAGAAATTATCATTAATACAAAAGTAAATATTGAAATAAAACAAGGAATTATAACAATGAAATCAATTAGCCTATTATTAATAATTTAACCTACCAACAATATACTACCAATAATAACGATAATGATAAAATATATCTTCAATACGGCCTGTATTCTCAGACAAAATGTTATTAAATACCAGTCAACATATATTGAAAGATAAAACTACATAACTAGGTGGGACCTTACCAGTCCAACACTTGTAGTGCATAGTAGACCCCACTACTGTATGTCAGTGAGTGCTTGACTGGAAGTAGTGAGGTAGATCCCACTTTCCACCACACAGTGTCACTCTTCTCATAGATTTCACACTCATCCTCCACATGAACAAAAGAATATGTCGGTGTGTGAGTATAGAACACAGTAGGATTATTTCTTTGATACAACAGATACAAGGTGAGGGGCAGCAGTTAGTTCTGTAGTTATGTAATGCAAAATAACATAACAGTTTGTACTGATTTTGTAAAAGTAAAGTTCTGCATCATTATCACTGGTTAGAAAAGTTGTATTTTGACATCATGCATGCATTATGAATTGCTCAGAATAAAAGAAATGTTGCTTGTGTCTATTGTTGCACAAAATCTAGTTTGTAAGAATTTTTTTTGGTTTTGTTTTTTGTTTGTTTTCCTGAGTATTGTACTATGGTCTGACAGTGAATGTCAGCTGCAAAATTACAAATAAAAAACTGATCAGATCCAACTTGTTGGTATCTTAAGATACAATTTCCAGGTTCACATATTTGGACCGGTCAAGGCTAATACATGAATTACTATTAGTAATTATTACTTGGAAATTACTTTCCAGGGACAATACAATGCAGGGCATGAATTTGGGATTGGCTTATCTGCTATCTTCATCACAACTCGGGTGAATTATGGGCTTAATGTTTGGCTCATGGCTGAGATAATAAAACTTTAGCAGGTAACTGACTCCAGCAACCCCCACAGGTATAAAGCGTTAACAGCTGGATGATGACTGGTGGAAGATTTGGTGGAATAACTTTCACAGCTGTTCAGGAATAGAGCTACAGAATGATTTCCTGCCACATTTTCCTCAGTCAGTGATACGGCTTCATGTACAGACAGAATCTAAGGTGTGCTGCAAGTTGCTTCACAAAGAAATGCAACTTACTTAACAAACAAACATTCTGAGTAACACAAGACAAAGAAGGACAATGCCAACTGTTCATAATGCCTATTTTTAATTTATGGGAGCACAGTACATTTATTTCTCATGCCACTGATGACTCCCCCTCACCTTTAACAAAGGTCAGGCAGATATTCCAGTACAAAACAGTTGGTTCAGTACGTTTTGCAGTAAGATGTAAAACTAATAGGCAGCAGGTGCCAAGACTGTAGAAGATTTTTTCTGTAAGTTTTCAGGTATAGTAGCCAAAACTCTGTCTGCAGAATTTGTGACCCTGAAGTGCTTAAACTTGCAAAGAATCCTTATTTTGCCATAAAAAGTCAACAGAAGATCCAGTTTCTGAAGTCAGTATTATATTTATTGAGATACAGCTCCTTAGATAGAAACAACAGAAAAAGGGGAATTTATCGTTGGTTTTGATTCTAAATAAAAAAAAACTAAGGATCTAAGATGACAACAGCACTGTGGTTCCAAGAGGCCAAAATTTTATTTGAGGAGATTATGATTACCCAGACTAAATACAGTATTCCATAGAAAAAATCAATAACAGAACACTGTAAATGTTTACGTCATTAATATGACTTCGTATGCATTCTTATGAAAACAATATGACTGTTTGTCTCTGACAGCGTCTGCTTTGTCTCCAGTGAAGGAACTACAGCATGATACGATCTGATGACCGGCAGAGCCACTAGTTTGTAGCTCCACCACAAAATCTTGACTGAGATAAGGGCCATAATTGTTCCTGTATTACGGATCTCTCATGCCACCGTGTGGAGAGAGTGTCTCTGTGTACTCATCAAGCAAAGTAAGATAATCTGGCTCCTGAACAACTTAGCAAAACCTCTTTTCATCACTTTCAGTCTTTTGTATTCCTTTTTGCGCTTCTTGCACTGCTGCCTATATCTACAGCTGGTGTTATCGCAGTCTTGTCTGTCTCTTCAGGAGAGGTTGAACCACTAGATACTGTAGGAACCATTGTGCTGGAGGCAAATTCTTTTGGGGTTTGGGTCTCTTTCCCTCCCTCCACATCTTGAGTGGAGCTCTGTGAGTCACTAGTTGTTGATGATGGTGTTTTCCCGTCAGCGTCATCAGAGGAGGGAGTGTACCCAGTCTGTAATGTAGACTGAGTGCTGTCCTCAGCTGGAGTGGCAGATGTGCTCTTTATTTCCTCTGTGGCTTCAGTTTTATCTCCGGCTGTGTAAAGTTCTGTTGAAGAAGTAACAGAGGATTGGTCCGTAGCTTTCTCTCTCTGAGTAATGTCTGAGTCACTTTTCACATACGTTGGAGTCCTCCCTGACTCGCCTACCTCATCTTGTACAGATGAGGTGATGACAGTGGTGGTTTCCTCAGGCTTTGTTGTTTGGGTTTCTTCAGTTTCGGTGACCTGTGGCTCAGCTGGTGTTACTGAAGGAACAAAGTCAGCAGACGTAGCTGTGACATCACTCATCCCCTCTGTGGCATCTGGATCAGCTTCAGTTATTTGTGTAGTTTTTGATGGAGCCGCGTCCTCCACTGTTGAAGCCAGAACAGTGGTTGAATCTTTCTGTGTGGGGCCTTTTGTGGTCAGCTCGTCTACTTCAGGGAGTATTTGAGGAGGTGTTGATTCAACTATTGGGATTATATCAGGGTCATCGATATCAACATCTGGGATCTCTGTAGAAGTTAGCATTGCTGTGGGTTCCTCTGTAGATTCAGTGGCGCTATCAACAGAGAAATTGGTCCAACTGTAATCAAACGCTGTGGTCATGTCATCGCTTCCTCCCAGAGTTGTCACATTTGTCAAAATCTGGGTACCTTTGGCCTCCTTTTCTTCTGGGCTCTGTGGCTCCAATGTGATCTTGTGTTTATCATTCATAAAGCCAACAGTTGGAGTGATTGTTACAGCAGCTTGGGAGAAAAGTTCTGGGTCTCCACTTTGCAGGATGAGCTCACCATCAGCTATGGAGGGGGTGGGATTGTCAGGCACAACTGGTACGACAGGGGACTGAGACTCTTGTGGCTGGAGAGCCTGGTCAACTGCAGAGAAAATGAAAGACAATAAAGACAATCTGATTAAAAACCAACTTAAAGTTCAGCTTATGGATTGAAGGAAGAATATAAGAAACAACATCAATGTTTTATTTCTAGAATCCTGGGAGTGGTAGGTATAATATTCTACCATAGATAGCCACATTATCACACACATCATGCTTAAGAACAAATATTTAGTTTACTAGTCATGGGGATTTCCTCGACGGGACTGTGGTGGCTTTGCGTGGTCACATTGGTGGAAGCTTTGGCAGTTCTAGAAACTAATCTTAGCAGCGTCACCAGGGTTATCTCGTCTTGGGCTAGGAGAACACAAATTTCTATTAAAAAGTAGCATAGAGTTTACCAAGCAAGACATGGACGTTTACCAGACAGATCGGGTCTAACAAAAAAGCTACTGAGTTGCATTAATGGAAATGTAGGATCTGGTATACTGAAGCTTGATCCACAGAGGAATTAATGGTCAGAATATCTTCTGTTTTTTTTCATTTGTCTCTTGTAATTCCTTTACAAGGATTATCACACTATGTGTTGTGCTCCAATCTGTATTACATCACTGAGATTATAATGCATCAGTCACTTCTCCATCTTCCAGTTTGTATTTCAGTTTTCTCGTACGCTCAGTAAAACTATATGGACTGAGCCTGTGCACTCGTGAAACTAAGAGCTGATACACGTTGAACAAAGCAATTTTCAGACTATTGAAAAACATCAAAAGCATTCTTTGTGAAAGTCCGATTGTTGAGTTCTATGTCCAAACATAGCACACTGTATGAACTACTTTTTTTGTGTGCTGCATCTGCAATCAAGTCAGTGGATTTGAAGAAACAAACAAAAACAAAAACAACAAATAAGCACTCACAGTTCTTATTAGTATTCTCACAAAATAATTCTTTTAAACCTAAAATAGTTCTGAAATTAACAAACATTGCAAAATACTGCAAATAAATCACTCTCCAACATATTTGTGAGCCTAAACCTAGTCAGTGTCTGAACTTCATCCAGACCATAACTCAAAAATTTATTTTCTAAATTGATGTGAAAAGAAAATATTATCAAGAGGCCACTTGAACATAGACTTTGCCAAGTCCTTCAACAATGTTAACAAAGGCCACTCGGACATAGACATTAGCAAGTCCTTCAACAACGTTAACAGCCTGCATCTGTTGATTTACTAAACATACTAGTGATATCATTTACAAAATAAACAACATGGCAGCTAAAGCAGTTCTGTCTTCACTGAAGAAGGATAAGCCATTCAACACAGAAGACATGAATTATAGTATATCAGTATTTCAACAACATATATGTCATACAGCATACGCAACTATAGTTGTGGTTGTTTTAGGAAGTTTTGCAGAGACATTTCAGAACATATTCACATGTATGCAGGATATAAAACATCCTGCATCAACACCATATGATATAATACCATCCAAAACAACATCATCACAGTCTACAGCTTAAAATATTAGAGGAGTTGAATCAAAACAATTATGTCCAATTCTCAATAAAAATTCTAACTTTCACAAAGGACTATTCATTTGGATAGCATTATAACATAAAAAGTGATGATGTTAGTATGTCCACTTCCTGCATATGATCTGATCTCAATATATGGGATAAGTGATTTCAGATGTCAGCAGCTGTCTGCTCTTAATTTTACACCTCACACAGAAGCAGCGTTTAATTCCCTTTACAGCGTGCAATGTTACAATTTTCTCATCATCCACCTACGCTATGTTGCTTCAGATGGGTTTATGCATTTATAGAAATAAACAAGACATTGTCTGGCTGGAAATATTCCACTCCACTAAAGGATAGTTGCCTTAAATGATGACAGCAAATCCAATTATCAAGAAATTAAAGCTGTTATACTGCAGTTCAATTTGATGAACTAACAGATGTTAATTCTAACCTTTGAAGCTAAGAAAATTATTTGAGATCATGCCCCTGTCTGTCCTAAAAATAAGAACTGGTGTGCAGAAAAAACCCTGATGACACCAAATGAATGTTTACATGACATGCCTGTACAAAGGCACAGGTCGCATATGAAGACTGGCCCAAACAACAGCTTGAAATCTCTGGAAATCATCTTCATCTGACTTGTGTGGCTATCCTCCGTATAGGAACATGCATTCCAGTTTTGTTTGCATGTCCTTAATTTATAAGAAAGCACCAAGATTGAAGTACAGTGTCAAATCTAATAATATGCACAGTGCAGGTGGCAAAAAGAACACAGCAATGCTTAATCGTAAAATGAACAGTTTGGTGCTGCTGGGCCTGAATTGTTTGTTTGCATAATGTAGCTGAAGCAAAGATGAGAAAAAGATCATTCACCCACAACAACATGAAATCTTTTCGTAAACAAACTTTACTACTTCTCTCTCTGTCTCTCTGCCACTTGTCCCCTCTCTCTTTGTTTCCCACAAACGGTGATTCAGAAAGATTATTGGTTGCAAACAAGGACAGCTGCACCAGGTCAGCTTTGCAGAACGACACCTGTTTAACACCTCGTCCAGGCCTGGGAACTCAGACAATGGTCCCACCTGAGTGACCCACGCACACTTATTCACACACTACCTTTCTCTGTAGTCAGGCTGCTATCCCACATTAAACATGAATGTCCAAATCAAAGGAACCAACAGAAGCACTGGCCACCGTAGTCATCATAGTGGGTTTAGGCACAAACACAGCGCATAAATAAATACCTCAGCTGTCAATCACCTTCAAGTGGGAAATTATTCTTTTTTTATTATATGGTGATTTTTTTAACAGTCATTTGTTATTTAATCCATGCCGATCTACATAAAGCCCTAGTAAGAAGATATAATAACCTTCTGTGTCATTATCACCAGTGTCAGCTTTATCAAAATTCATGGAATTTAATTAACTATAAAGCAATGACTTTATGAGTGCCCACACTGTATTTATGACTAAGCTATTAATATATACATCACATATTAGATCTAATATTGTAGACTAGAAAAGCATTTAAAGGAACAGTTCAACATTTTGGGCAATACCCTTATTTGCTTTCTGGTGGGGGGTTAAATGAAAAGATGGATACAACTCTTATGTCTGTCCAGTATGAAGCCACACCCAGCAGCCAGTTAGCTTAGCTTAGCATAAAGACTGGAAACAGCTAGCCTGGCTCTGTCCAAACAGATACATTAGATAAAATCTTCCTATGAGCACCTCAGTAATTAAAAGGTTATATCGCTTTTGTTTAATTCGCACCAAAAAAACAGGAAGTGTAAAAATTTGTTGTTTTATTGAGGGTTACATGCCAATCTAGTTCTTGGCTAGGACCAATTGCCATAGTTGCCACTATGTCAAAGTATTTCAGTGGGGATCAGTTTAGCAAGCCTTCGTGAACCAGACATTGCTGGTGGTTCTGTGCCATGTCTTGTGACATTTGTTGTTGGAACGGCTCAGAGTACCAATATTTCAAGTCATAATTTGTCATATAAACACTTTGTAAACAGTATATTTAATTGTCTTCAATTAATCAGAAACACAAGGACATTTTGTTAACATGCTGATATTATTGTGCAATTTGTTCCCATGCAACTAGACAACACACTGCTCCTTGTGCCACAATATTTTCCACGAGCTTTTCCCACACAAACTGGGATGGCAGAAAGAGACCTTGAGCGTCTCAGCTGAGCCACATCAAATGATGTAGCAGTAAAAGTAGCTGTAATCATTCGCTTGGGTCAGGCAGCCTGCAGCTGTCCTCACAGAGAGGGGAGGCTTTGCGTTAGCGATGACATCACCTCTGTGGTGGTGTCCAGTCTGCTGAAGACAGGCATCTGTGCTTACTCAGGTAGACTGCCAAATCTGTTACTGCCAGGCCTGCTGTCAGTGAGCTGGTGCATGCACACACAAGCAGAGAAATACTGCAAATGCATAATGATTTGCAGTATAAATACAACGCATAGAGACACACAGACTTTGTGTATATGCCTCTTTCTCATACAGTGCTGTACATGCACACAGGTTATGTAACGTGCACTCTTGATAACCAAAGTGACCACGCTGCATAAAATGCTGCTGAACACACCAGCAGTTTGCGTGTGTATAATCTGCTCTCTCAGGCAGGTTTCGCACCTTCCACGAAGCCCGACCAAAATCCAAAAACTGCCAGATGACCAGTTCATTCACTTGTGTACTTTCCAATTCACCAGACCCCTTTACTCCCACATGAGCTGCTCTTCAGGGAGCTCAGCTCAGATGTGAGAGCAAATTAAAGGAGTGAAAAATGATGCAGCTGCTATTTGCATGTGAGATCATGTGCTGTTGAGTCGAAAGTCACGGCCTGGCTCTATATTTCAAATCTCTTTAACTAAATTTCTTTAACTCAAGTCTACAATAACATGATTGACATAACTAAAAAGGTATAGTCATCCATGTGAAACCTCAAGTAAGCAAGACATATAGATTAAATGATACCAGGTGTTATGACAACCTTAGTAAAGTTAAAGTAAAGTAAGTTTTTTTGTGTTTTAAATGTTTTATTTGTGATATGATGCCGATCCAAGTCTCTACTGCCATATTCTCACATCTTTTTTTCTATTTCTCTTCCTTTCTCTTTCCCGCCTTCTCTCTCGTGTCTGTGTCAAAATCATTATCAAGACATCTGCTCAGCTGGACTGACTGAGGAGGTCCTGAGGCTACGCAGTGTATCAGCAGCAGACCACACTGAGAACACACACAAACATGAGCCTGAGGGAACCGGAAAACTAAACACTTCAACTTGGTTCATCGTGGAACAAATTAAAACTGACTCACCAGGCAAATATGAGTACTAGTGCACTGTAACCGCTTGTATATTACATTCAACTTACCACAGAACATTATAAGAATTAGGTGAGCAAGTCCCTGAACTTTAACTATAATTTAAAGGAACTATCATAAAAGAAAAAAAGGCAAGACTTTTGTCTGAGATTTTGATCTGAGCTTTCTGGATGTAACAGCAGAGTCACTATGCACTGCCTGTTCTGTGTTTATGTGACCTCAGTTTACTCACACAACTATACATTCTGCAGTGAATCAAACTCTCTCTGTCCACTTCAGCACCCTGGACAGCACAGCGTCCCCTAACTCCAAGATACCATAGTGCAACAAATCTGAATTAAGTTTAAATTACAGCCTGATTACAAAAAAGTTGGGACACTGTGAAAAACATCAATAAAAACAGAACGCAATCATTTGCAAACAAACTGTGTTTACTGACGACAGTTTTGCGAAGTGTTCCTGAGCCCATAGTAGTAATTTCCTTTATACAGTCATGTGTTCACAAAGTGGTGAACCTCGCTCCATCCTCACTTGTGAACAACTGAGCCTTTGGAGGATGCCCCTTTCATACCCAATCATGATGCTATCACCAGTTACCAATCAACCTGTTTACCTGTGTAATGTTCTAAACAGGTGTTTTTGGAGCATTCCACAACTTTCCCAGTCTTTTGTTGCTCCTGTCCCAACT
>JAPZEA010000022.1:24500154-24511359 GCA_029783685.1 Heniochus monoceros | reverse complement strand
GAGGGTGTGTCAGTGCCTTTAAACGACACCTCATTACTTACTCTAGAAAAGCCTAATTTTGTGGCTGACTCACCATCAAGTTTGTCTACGTAACAGTATACATCATAGGTGTCCGTGGGTTTCCTGGTCCCATATGACCTAACACCAGGTTGAGCCTGGAGGTTGCCATAGCAGCCCTTCCTTGGCTTTGTGATTGGGTATCTGCACAGACAGAGAAACAAAGTGCCGTTATAACACAGAGGTCACATAGTCTTACCTTTGCGCAAAAGCATTTTACATCACCTCAGAATACAAATATAGCATTAAAAGAAATGACTTTACAGCAGAGGATTCAAATGCAGCTAACCTCACTGTCTGGTCAGCAATCCAGCCAGCATCACACTGGTCAAAGCCGTCCTCATAGGCTGCTTTCAGTTGGTAATATGTGGCAATGGTGGCTCCAATATTTTGGCAAGCTTGGACGGCCTTCTGGTAGTCCAAATTGTACCTGTTGGTGCTTGCCCGGTAGTGGAACACAACACCTGCAGAAAAAAAATGACCATCCAGAAATGAAACATAATGAAGTTTTGTATAGAAACATGGACATAATAATCTGGAATTCATCAGCATAGTTTCAGAGCTATAAATTATGGCAAATGACTTAAAAAAGCACACACCATGAGTGAAATAATTGCGTCTCTCAGCTTCTCTGGAAAGGAGTAACTTTGCAATAAACCAAGAGGATAAGCGAAATACTCTACAGTTCACCACAAATGAACAAGATAACTGCAGATGATGCCATGGCCCTGAAATCCCCATATTTGTGGACAGTAAACAGACGCAAAAGATATGATTGATGGTCCTAATTAACATTGCATATAGTTGGAAAAGAGGTTGTGCAGATTGTAAACCAGTGAAAACCAAAACTATCCCAGTATCCCCCCGCCCCACCCATGTTTTCTACAACCCCAAAACATGAGTTATATCTCCAGAATACTTCTCAAGTGAGAGCATGTAGAATCCACATAATGACACTAGGTGAGGAACTGTAACACCCCCAAGGAGACTATAACTTTTGGCTTGGAGGTACCACAGTAATGTTTCATTATCACAAACATAATTTCACACTTAAATTTGACGAGGGATATTGGGGAATACTGTTATTGCTCAGTGACGGCAAAGTAAAAAGACTTGGTGACGCCCACTGAGTGCCCCACCAAGAGGAAAGTCCCCGCTGACAAGGTGGCACCCACAATGACAGGGACAGATGAGGTTATAACACAGCTCTCGTTCTGCCCATAACGTGTGGAACACCATCTGTATTTGGGCTCTGACTGCTGATCGGAATAGATGGATGACGGCTGGAGTTAAAATATTGCAGTACTTTGTATGGACACTGACCAAAAGTATCATCTGACTCTTTTTAAGCATGCATCACTTCTAACATAACAACAATTGGAAGCTGCGGTTAGTCTGCGTAACTACTGGTTAGCTGCTGCTATCAAAGCAAGCAGAAGGGCACCCAAACTTCTCTCATATGGTATACATTTCTATCACCACTTGTATTGTGTTTCACTATTATTAAGCCCTTGCAGGAACCCCCATCTACATCTAGAGAGTATCTTGGGGAAGCAGTTTTAGAGGCTTTGGTGTGATTACAGCATCACGTGGGAAGGACATCATGAATCTCTTACCGCTGACATCAAGGTTAACTGTATCCTGGGTGTCCTCGATGCCGTACATGACCTCACAGCGGTAAGTGCCGGCGTCACTGGCCCGCAGCTTGACCATCGTCAGTGAGGCGTCGCCCACATCCTCAGGGTGACTGGGCACTGACACGCGGTTCCTGTAGCTGGAGCCTATTTTGATGACCCCGTTTTGTGCCACCAGCACTGTGGATTCTACTTCTCCCTCTATTTTGGTCCATTTGATCCGCAAGTAATCTGGGCTATAAACGGTGGTTCCATTGGGACTGATGACTGGCGCTGAGGTTGGGATGTTGGAGAAGAAGCAGGGAAGATTTACCTTGCCTGAGAGAGACCCGGTGATTGGTCTGATTATTGATAACGCGTTGGAGGCTGAAAGGCAAAAAGCAAAAGAGTTAAATGCATTTTCAATTAATTTATTCACTACTGTATTATTCTTTGCTGTTCTTCATTTTTTCTTCCAGACAAACACGTCTTGTCTGTTTACTCTCATTCTAACAGAGATCAAAGCAGACTCCATAAAGTGGCCGACTCATTTACATTGACGGGGTGTGACAACACCCAGCCTAATAAAAAAAAAAAAAAAAAACATGCATCATGGCCTGAAAATGGCTCTTGGAAAGTCAAACATCATCCTTAAAATGATGGGTGTGGGAACACATTGAACACTGCCTGTAGTGTATGTGCAGCATGTTTGTGTGAAGTTAGTTATAATTGGTTAAAAACAGTGGAGTCATGGTTGCATCACTTCATGTTATGCCACCGCTGAGTTCTGTGAATGTTAGTTTTCCTTCTCAAATAATCCCACCTTCACCTACATGATGATGATGACAGGTAGAACTACACAAGTTCTCACCTGAAAACTTACTGCTGATGTTACACACCTGTACATTGCAGCACAAGGTAAGAATATTTAATTTAATCTCACAATACAAAAGATTCTGTTGCAACCAGTAAAGAATTACACTGTGGCTAAACTAGTCAAGGTTAACAGTTACTGTGTCTCTACCCTGAGGTCTGTCCACAGTTAAAACTGTTGACTGTACATCAGTCTCACTCCACTTCTATGTGGTGAGGCAAAGCAAACGGGACATCAGACAGGAAGCCAGACACAAATGAATGGCAACAAGCTGAATCACAGTTGTGAAGAGGAAGAAGATTTACCTTTTTTTTGTTCCTCTGGGGGCGGGGGCGGGGGTTAGGGGTAAGGGTTGGGGATTCACAGGGAACAATGTGGGGAATGCTCAGGAAACAGTGGTGGGACAGCCCCCGAGGCATGACTGTGTGTGCTTTAACAGAGGGCCTTATTAGGACAAGGGGTGAAACCAGCTGTTATTTCCAGACTGGGAGCCCAGTCTAATTGAAAGGTGTCCGTCCATACCCACAGACAAGGCCGGGGACTAGGGGCCAGGGGAGCCAGGGGGGCCGGAGGGGCCCAAGATGCAAACCTCAGGGGGCAACACTGTCACCTTCACCTCTGAGTAAATGCACAGGTTTCACAGGAGGAAGTCTGGAAGGGGCTAATCACAGTCTGCTACTTTAAGAACAGAGAGAAGCCTTAATGCTGTGAGGCACCGCTGACACATCAGTCAGCTGGCTGCAGATAAGCTGTAAGCAAGCCAGCTGAATGTGGCCATGTCAGATGACTTTGTGTTCAGTGCAACGAAGAGAAGGAGGGAGGGGTAGGGAGAGAGGGAGGAAGATGAGGAGCGGAAGAGAGAGAGGGGGAGACGGGGAGAAGGAGGGAGGGAGGGAGGGAGAGAGGAGTGACTGAGAAAGAGCGAAAGGTAGGAGGAAGAGGGAGACGCATTTACTCATTCAGAGCTTACCTGTGGCAGCTGCAGCTTCACAGAGACAATATAACCACAGGATATGCTTTAAATTTAGTATCATCTGTTGGAGAAATTAAAAAGGTGCATTAGGGAACAACTCATACAAGGTCTTCACTTTGATGCTGTTTTCTTTTCTTTTTGTGCATCAACATCTTCCTTGAGAGACATACATTTGTTGAGTTGCAAACATCTATTCCTCATCTAAACCTTGCAGAAATATAAAGTATCCAAGCATTTGTGCAACCTACAATCTTTTATAGCAAATTATCACTCATCGGGGATATAAACAAAAGTTTGACCAATATAAATCAACTTTCATTGAGCATTTTTTCCAGATAACAATGGATTGATCTCCCTACTTGAAATATGTTGACATTGACAAGCCTTTGAAAACAAGGGACATCACGTTTCCCTGACATATCACATCAGAATATTTTCAGTTGTTCGTATTAAAAGTAAGATTTGGGGGGGGGAAAACATGTCCCAGCTCATGTTTTCTGTGAATCTGGATGAAAGAGGTAAAACTTCCTCAGTTCCTCGAACTGCAGAGTTTTTGAGGACAGGAGCAGTGAGCCCACCGCCCTCATTTCCACCCCGCTGTGTAAACACAAGTGCTGGGTCGCAGTGGGAGCTGCGCACGGTTCTCTATAAAAACGAGAAGCTCAGTATAAAATGGCAGCTGGTATTGACAAAAGATCATCATCTAAACTATTTCAGGGTGGGTATGATTGTGACTTAATGCCAGCACTCCCACAAGTTTATCCCGAGTCAACGGACCCACCCTAATGGAAACTAAATGAAATGAGACTTTGGGGAGACAAGTCCGGGACTAGTCATGTCACATCTCTCACTGCAACTTTGATTTTAAAATCTTATAAAAATATATTAGCATAATGATGTGCGCAACCTGCATGGAGACGCAGGATGATTTCTAGGAAATCGAAAAAAAAGAGTCACTCAGTGGAATATCAGCACTTAAGCATCACACAGACGTTTAATTAGTGGTAGATTTTTGCAGCCTGTGGTCCTTTATGTGCAGCCCGGAGATGCTGTCTGCTGTGAAACAAAAACATCTGCCACTGGGAGATAAAATAATGAACTTGCCATCCACTGATTGGTTGATTAAAACTCTGACTTTCGGTTTTGGTGGCGTTTCTACTCCTTCTCTCTTCTTCTCAGAAACACCTGTGGCTCGCGGATGCTCAACACAAATTACGACAGGATATCATGGCACATGGGTTATTCTAATTTCAAATTAGAAAGTGTGAATTAAAAAAAAAAACTTTGGAGTATTCGATAATCCGCTGTGCTGTTTTTGGAAATTCACGTGCCGCACTCAGTAGCGGGATCAGCAGGTTATCTAAGGACAACACGGCATCACTGGGTGGGTTCGTGTTAACTCATGAGTAGACTGAGAGATTAACTTATATAGACTGATTTTTATTTGATAAGAAAATGTTCAGAATTGAGGGAAAATAAGTCAAAAAACAAACAAACAAACATTGCATTAACAGCTAAATACCTGGTTAAGAGCAATACTCACAATTTATAGCTCAGTTCAAACAAAAAGCAGAGAAATACTTACGTTTAAAGTTGTTTTATTCCATAAAATGAACAAATATCGATATATGTCCTTAAATCCAGTTAGTCCCAGTGAGTAACATGCGTGCGTAAAAAGTCCCCAAATATGTCCACTGCAACTGAGCGCAACAGCACTAATATCCCCGGTGCGCCTTTCTCTTCTCCCTGATGCTCCAGAGTTGCAGGGTCCCACTCCGGGATGATCCTGGTTCTGAACGGAGCGACAGAAACCGTGAAGTGCTGGCAAGCAACAAGTTCAATTTTGCTTAACGCACACTGTTATTTCGTCAGTGTCAGAGAGGAGGGGCAGAGTGCCCATCCGAAAAGTGAATGAGACACCTTGGGGAGGAGGAGGGGAAAAAAAAGCTTAATTTGGCCCTGTGCCTGAGAGGTACAATTCTCATCCAATCAGATTGCTCCGAAATCACGCAGATCACTGGTGCAGGTAACACATCTCTCATTTCAGAGAGAGCGCGTCTTCACTCCAGAGCGCCAAATCTGGTGATTTCACTTTTAGCATACAAATCAATGAAATGAGAAATACATCACACCCAGCTCTAACGTTTATTATAGGTGTGTCATGTTTCTATCGCTTGCAGTAGAAGCAGCGAAGATAATCCACTACCTCTGATAATTAAGATGATGCCCTGTGGAGAGCGCACCAGCCACATTCAAGGGTGCGCAATGGAAACGGGGTGGTACAGTCATGTCTCTGGTTGAAACTGAGTCACAGCCTAATGTTTGTTCCAACAACATATTTCTGTCAATACTGAGAGGGAGTTCTCCCCTCCACCCCATCGAGCCTCTTTGGACCGAGCCGCACGTCCATGCGTCCACTGGATTTCAAGATGAAACTGAATCAGTAAACTTCGCCTTAATACTAAGATGTTTAATTATAGACATACGTTTTAATTGGAATGTGGTTGTGAAGTTTAAGACACACCATGAAGTTAGAAGTTAGTGAGTTCCTCTACAGGACAGAAATGGATCATCTCAGATGGAAACGATCTCTGATTGAACATGACTGGCTGACAGATGTGGAGGGGAGTCAGCGAACAGTGGTTAACTGTAACCTCTGTGCTTGCCTTTTCCACACGGGGGAGAGGCTGGACCACAGTTTATCAACCCTTGCCTAATAATCACCAGGATTGGCTACTGCTAGATAGCAGGGCTTAGCTGTGTGAGCTGCGCTTCTGTATGTGCGTGTGTGTGTGTCTGTGTGCGGGTCTGTGCAGTGTGTGTGCGGTTGCGCAAACAAAACAGCTGATAATTTGAGTATGTCTGATATAGAGTCTTAGATTGAACAAGTGTGACATCTCAGTGACGATCGAGTGTGTTGTCTTCCTGTGAATGCAAACATAAATATAGTTTATATGTCCTGTTAAATGTCTTGAATTTGGACAACATGCGCTCTGAGGGATTGACAACTTGTTTCACTCCCATTGGTTAGTATCCTGGACAAATAGCTTGTTCCTGGATGAAATACATGGTAATTTCCAGTGAAAATGCATGCAGTGTTTGCATAAGGAATCCTCTTTGAGATAATTAACCTTCATTCACCTTAAAAGAAAACTATTCAAATGCAGACATCTGCACCTGCAACTTATAAAAATGAGCTTTGATCACTTTTTACCAGCATTGAAATTTAAATTTTATCTCAGCTTAGTTATTTTGAAGGGTTATAGTTTTTTACTTGACATAGGAGCCTTTTTTATTAATAGATCATGAAAGCCTTCAGCAGAGGGATATACAATGGGATCATGTTTATAGTGTTCCCTAATAACAGCCTCAGCAGACATATTGGCTTCTGCATGTGAATCAGAACTGACAGGTAGGTCTGGTTGCTGCCTCTGGTGGGGCGGACTAATTGTTCAAAATCATGGTGTTGCCTTCTGAAGACACTCACACCAGCTGAGAGCGGGAGCAGAGGTGATAAGCCCCTGACAGAGAAGATTGCCCTTGAAGCCCTGGGGGCCCTTGTAAAATGTTGTAGGTGCCTTTTCCATACCTGCGTGCATTGTAATCATCCCAGGGCTCAGCACTGGTTAGCCACAGTACGTCTTTCCCCTGCAAGGCTGGACTGGTCTGGACAGCCGGACCCTGAGAAAGAGAGGAGGGAAGCACTGGGTGAGATAGAAAGGGAAGGCTGGAGTTAATAGGCTGTCATTTTTAACTTATTTCCCATCTCACATGTACAGCCTGCCACATGCTGTGGAATTAAGTCTCTTTTAAACAATTGAAGTAGACAAAACTAGGAAATGACACTTAAAACATCTTCGATATTAGCATTTTGAGACATGTTGGAACTCAGAGGAAACAAATGTGCAAGTAGTGCAATCAATAACAGACTCTGACAAAGACAGATTTGACTGATGTCAACGCTCGAGGAAACAGGTTTCATACTTTAACCAAACAACTTGACAAAGAGCTCAAACTGACCTGATTCTGGGTGGAATTTGCCACCTGACCTCAGTGTAGTTAACAACTGGGCTACTCAGTTTTAGCGTTACAGGAATAATTTAATCATTTTACTGCTTTACCTCCTTAACTGAGTCATCGTTAAGTTAAAAGTTGCAAGTGGCTTACTGCTGTGTAAACCGTCTCTACTGTATGTGTAACCGTAGAAGTCCTGTTGCCTTTCAGTGCTCGTAAATCAATGAGTCAAAGAGCCAATCAAGGAGTGTTTGATCCTGGCAATCTGCTGTGTGGGCCCCTAGATGACCCACATATCACATGACCTATAAAGGTGGTCTACCTCCGGCGTCATGCCACCGCAGACAGTGTAAAAGAGGCGGTAAATTTCTCTGACCCCGAGGGATCTGTTCTACTGGAGCTCACAATATCGAAAACCAAGGCTACTCTAATTTTAATGTTTTACCAACTACGTACAGATCAGTGTTTCTGTGGTTCTGTAAAAGGAAATCATCCATTATCTACAAGTATACACAGAGTAGAGAAAAGCTGGAATCACTGCGAAGTCACCTGATATGTTTGACAACATGTTTGCTCCTGAATAAATAAACAAAACAAAAACAAACAACAAGCGGTACACATCAGGTTACAAAGTTACTCTTCTGGGCATTGCTGGAAGAGAAATAAATTAATAAATAATGGCATGAAACCAGCTGTACAATTTAAGTGTCAAACAAAAGCCAAACCTGTGACACACAGAGAGGGAAAAAAAAAAAAAAAAAACAGCTTGCTGTGATTTCCCAAGGTACAGGGAAACAAGCTGTGTGTGCTTTGTGAGTGAACCCCCTCTTTAGAGCAGAAAATGTGGGAAAATGAAGTTGCCTCTGGACAGACGTGAACCATGATCCTCTGGAGCCAAGTGTGGAGGCCCAGACCACCGAGGCTGATCCCTTCAGCTTTAGAGAGAGGCCAAGAGGGGCGAGCTACAGCACAGGAGCTGATTTTAATCATGTTTCCTCGGACCAAAATCAGGTCAATGTATGTTTTGCTTGTTTTATTAAAAGCCAGATTTAGTGACTAAGGAAAAAGCACTATGTGGGAAACTGTGCGTACAGGCTGTAGTCTGACTGATAAAGGATTTTTGAGGCCAACACTGAAATTGGTATTGGAAAAAAAAAAGCAGACAGATGACAGTATATCATCCAGTATTCATATCTGGCAACATTTCTGGCACTGAGCCCTCAAATCTGGCCATTACAGAATTCTGACAAAGACATGTAGTGAAGAATGATGTGTTACAGTTTAACAACAAACTCTCCTAATAACCATGATGTTAACAGCAAAATGAGTGTACATTATTAACAGTAAACCAATAATCATCAGTTAAAACACAAATACAGCAAAACACATTTTAAATATTGAACTTGAATTAGGAAAAAAGAGGTCAAAATACTAATAATGGCACATTTTAAAAGCTTCCTCTGATGTAATTTCTATTCATATATGTGCCAAAATAGAGATCAATATTGATCATACCGGCATGTTCGTTAGCTGTAGGCTATTACTGTCCTGGTGGTCTATGAAACTGTGCTTAACAATTTGTTTTATTTCTTATACATATTCCAGATGAAAATATTGGACACATCTGCACAAAAAGGCTTGTGCCCATCCTTGCTAGCCAAGTCTAACATGTTTTAGAAGAAATATTTTAAACTTGGAAACGTCTCAGTGAACACAAACAGACAGCAGCAGCAGAACGTCGCTCTTCTTCCCAGCCAACCACACCCACTCGTTTCTACGACTTCCGAACAACATAAAAATAATTGAAAGGAAAAAAAGAAAAAGCTGCACACTGCCGTTGCGACGACAACTCCACAAGTGGCACATGGGTCTGGAGTCGTCCGTACCAGGTGTCCATCAGGTAGGCACCAGGTGTCAATCAACAGGCAGGAGTCAGCGGTGGTGGTGACAGCTGGTGGACTATCAGGTGGTCTGAGGGGTGTTACAGGAATATGTATGTTTGCCCCGCTGTCTACTAATTGGTGCCTCTAGTGAGACCCGTTAACCCGCTCTACCTCTACTTTAATCATCTGGAGCTCCATTTTCCTCCAACACTTCTGACTTTACAATTTTACATCTCTTCACTCTTCAGTCATGTGGTGTTGGCAAACTCCAAATGCTTCAAGACCAGATTAAGCTTCCATGTTTATAAAAGGGATGTCTTTCCGACTCCAGCTCTACTAAAGAGATGGCGTAGGCTGGATCCCAGTGTCTCCAAGTCAATTAAATACACAATGATAAGCACGGGCAAAACATAAAGCAGATCTTTTTAAGCTACAACCCCGACTGGGAAAAGATGAATATAAAGACAAAGACAATATATTTAATGTTCGACCTCATCAGCTTCATTGATTTTTGTAAATATCTGCTTATTCTGAAATTGATGCAGCCACACATTTCAAACAAGTTGGGACAGGAGCAACAAAAGACTGGGAAAGTTGTGAAACGCTCCAAAAACACCTGTTTGGAACATTCCGGTAAAGGTAAACAGGTTGACTGGCAACAGCTGACAGTATCATGATTGGTTATGAAAGGAGCATCCTCCAAAGGCTCAGTCATTCACAAGCGAGGATGGAGCGAGGTTCACCACTTTGTCAACACATGACTGTATAAAGGAGATTACTGTACAACTGTTTGCATTCTGTTTTCTTTATGTTTCACACAGGGTTGTAGTTAGTTAAGCAAATAGTTACATCAAAAAAGTGATATCAAAGTGAAAGCTTTCATGTGTACAACTATCTGCAGAGGACAACAGTAGTGTATCTAACAGGGTTTCATTTTCCCATCATAATGAGCTAGCAGCTAATGTAAAGCAGCTAAATGACTGACTCGCTGTATCAAATTTCAGAACACTCTTGGATCATTTTCATTATTAGTGACGGAACACGTTCTTCCACTCAGTGTGTCAGCGTGTTGAAAGGCCCTTTTAGCTTCTAATGTGCACATCAGTGGGTGTAGTGAAAATTATTGATTTATGTATCAAAGGCTATTGGACTTTTCAGAGAAATAACACATTTTTCAGCTTACACACGAAAATTGAATTCACAAGAAATAATGCTCAGTTCAGTACACTAAAGTATTTTTTATGTTGTTAATTTGTTCTAGTATGATCGATACATTTGCTGCCTGCTGTTACCAAACTTTAGAAAGCTCTATATACAATCTGTTCAGTAAAACAATAACTCTCCTCTGCTTGTGTCACAGAGAAACCTCTCAATTGTTTTATCAGAAGCAAAGCGAGCTACAAACACACTCTACCAATCTAACACTGCTAGGGGGGAGGGTGTTGCACTTTTTTCCAGCAGAGGGTCCAAAGAAAATATTAATGCTACTGGGGAGGGTCTTGCTTTTTTAAAAAGTAAAACACTAGGTTCACCCCCCCCCCCTCCCACTCCTGTAATTTCCCTGCAATCCCTGAACAAATGCGATTATCTGTCGTATCTTGGGTTGCAAATTGAATGCGTTGGTGTCCATTTCCTTTTATAAAAAAATGGTAATATCTTGCTAGTCAGAGTTTGTTTCTTGTCTGGCAATGGAAAAACTAGGGAAGTGACAAGAAAAAAAGCAGTCACAGGACAGTCTCAGCAGGAAGCATACAATGATGCAAGATGTTGTCCAATCACAAGAACGACAAA
>JAPZEA010000022.1:24383120-24394731 GCA_029783685.1 Heniochus monoceros | reverse complement strand
CAAACAGGTGTTTTTGGAGCATTCCACAACTTTCCCAGTCTTTTGTTGCTCCTGTCCCAACTTGTTTGAAATGTGTTTCTGGCATCAAATTCAGAATAAGCAGATATTTACAAAAAACAAAGAATCTGACAAGGTCAAACATTAAGCATATTGTCTTTGTACTGTTTTGAATTGAGGTTATGTCAAAAAGGATTAGCAAATTATCACATTCTGTTTCATTTATGTTTTAAAAAACCTTTTTGGAATCAAGGTTGCAGTTTTGTAAAGCTGTTTGTCCATCGAAAATCTCCGATTTACATTCTGAGTGAAGTCTTAGTACTTCAAAATGGAATTAAACTCTCTGAAAATGCAAAAAAAAAAAATAATAATAATAATAATAACAATAATACAATTTGATTATACTTTAAATAAAAGTGCAAGTTTTGGTTTAAGGTGAACCTGTCTGGTGAAGCATACTTTTAAAAAAATACTACAGTATAATGTGAGTTTCACAATTTCTACTGGACCATTCATCCTCAGTTGATGAACTGCGCTGCTGCCGATGCAGTTACCAGTGGAACAATGCAAACGTTGCACAGACGCTGAAATCATAAATTTGCCTTAAATGAGGAAAATGTTTCCTCAGATTGAACAAGGGGTCCTTTGATGCCAATAGCATTTTTTGCTGCTGATAGAGACGCCTTGCATCTAAACACAGAAAACATGCTTTTTTCTGTGGACCTAATTATCTGAGTTACATCTACTCAGTGTGAGTTATTTCCTATCTGCTTGAATGTTTCGCTGATCTGTTCCTGCACTATGCAAAAATGTCATTTTACCATTGCTTTGCTGCAAGTGTTCAAGAGCTATCAACTTCCGAGTGTAATCCTTTTGTTACCTTCAATACTTCTCACTAATTATCACTTTTCCATGTAGGTTAATAATATGTATAGAGGCCTTTACTTGATAAGATAAATAAGTGATGCTAACAGTGCCTCAATAATAAGAGATATTACTGTTGAAATTGAGCACCTGCATCCTGTATGACTTGGGCCATTCAGTTTGCTCTTCTGTAAATGCTGTCAAAGACATATCATTCCCAGGATGAAATCAGGGGAGCAGCGTCTGAAATCATGCATCACTAACTAAATGGACTGATCAAAACACTTCCACACTCCACCCACTAGTTTATCTGTAAGAGCATAGCCCATTACTGAGATTCAGGCATAAAGGTATAATTTAGTTATTTTCCTCATGCATGGAATTCAAAAGTGTAATCATCAAGGTGAGATTTTAAGGGCAAACCCTCATTCACTCTCAAATTATATCAGTGCTCAGACTTGACAGAAAAGAAGACGGCAAGACGGTATCTGCAGCTTTTCTCACACTTTCTCCGCTGTGAAGCTAAAAGTTGTGAAAGCCTCGACTTACTGTAGGTGAGCGGGTAATACAGCAACATTAGTTTTTCAAAGACACTTTGATGATATAATGGCACAATAGGAGACGTGTATTTGGGGTAAAAACTGAACGAATTTGATTAACAGTTCAGTGCAAGTTTCAACAAAGTCTAGAGGAGTTCTCAGAAGAAAATAAGAAATATCTTGCTCAACTTTAAACATGGCCCAAATGACCATTAATTAACAAATGAAATATGTGGTTTACAGTGATAAAAGTAGATTTATCACCTGGAATTCACAGGAATATTTGAAACAACAGACAGATTTGCAAAAAGAGGCTTCTCATTTTTAGCCATGTTGGCTGAAATGACAAGTCTTTGGCAGATTTTATTAGATGTAAGCAAATGCTCACGCCAACTTTTTTTTCATTTAAAGCTGACTAGTTTTAAAATGACAAGGGTCTTAAATATGTGCTTAATGGCTGAAAACATGATATTATGTATTCCAGAGCTAGGTTGCCACAGTATGATGGTATAGTATCACAAATAAAAATGTGATTTAAAAAGTGGAGAAATTAAAGATTGATAGGCCTGTTGTTAGTTACGGTTGCTAAGCTATGATTGGATTAACATTGTTCGTGTGGGCTTTAGCAATTGGAAGATGTTTACAGTCAGCAACCACACTTCCAATAGTTAGAGCTTCATTCACAAGGATGCTCAAAAAGTTTGACCTTGTAAGTTGTGGCCTACTTGCATGATAGAAGCCAATTACAGAATTTATAAGTGATACACATAATGCATGTCAAAGGACCTGTAATCAGTAGAATGCAGGAAGAATATCTTCTGCTGGCCCTTTCTTATTAGATGCATCAATATCAGATGTTATCTTAACTGGAGATGTCGCAGATCACCATCTGCCGGCTCTGCAGTGACTCAGCAGAGATCAATTCTCATTTCCTTCATCGTCAAAGTTAAAGTTAACATTTTGTTGCAACATTACATATGAGTCATCAAAAACTTCGGTCTAGCCAGACTGTGGTTGATAAACTCAGAAGTCATCTGGGTCAATGCAGGCTGACACCGGCACCTCTGGACTGTTTCTATCCTGGGCTAATTGATGATACATAAAGATGACTTGAGGCATATCTTTCCTTGAGCACAGTTTTATTCAAAACTTTGACTTCTGTGGCCTGTTAGCAGTGTGGAAAAGTACACTGTAGACATTTTCCTGTTGGTGCAATGGCTAAGAATTGTGATTTGTAAAGGACACCGCTGCATAGACACTGAACGGCATCAGGCATTTCAGAAAATAGAAGCTTGAATTTATTTAATAAATTTAACAAATTTATTTGGAATATAGTTACTGTAACTTTAATATACCAGAAATATATCCCTCGATTCCTACTTTTCCTTTACTGGTCCGTTCAAGGTCACATGGGGGTGCAGAGCTATTCCAGCATGCATAGCGTTGATAAACACCTCACACTCAACATTATTAACTTTAACTTTGGTTTGAAACTTGTATTTGTCTTGTGCTGTATAATTTATTTATTGTATTTTATACATTATGCACTGAAATACTTTTCATAAGCTTCCTCTATGAGGAGGTTTAAGCTTAGCACATACTAAATCAAACACATTAACATGACTTTAACTGTGGGTTCAGTTTAATTAGAATCAACTTCCCACAAAACATCTATGGGCACAAGAGTGATTTATGATGTCTACAAACAAACAAGACAAAAGACAACTCTTGTGCTATAAGTTGATAAGAAAAGGCTTGATAGGAGCCCACATTTGGCTGCCTTACTATCAACAATCTTAAGAGACTGAGGGAATAAATTGAGATTGTGTAATCAGCTTGCTGATGACGGTAAAAAGTAGGTTAGACATTGCATATGTATGGTGTCCTATATCTTCTAAAATGTCTTCAAAAATCAGAAATAGTCCAGATAAAGTTCACCATGGAGACACCAAAGTCGAGGTGTCATATAACCATGGTGTGCTGTACAACTCTCTAAGACAGGGGAAAAAAGAGAGCCAAGCCACAGTCTATAATTAATCCACAGACATAAAGTCCCGGTCAAACCTGATGCTTTAAACGCTGAACTCCCCAATGATTTGTTCCTTTTACAGGCCTCCCAGTATTTAACCTGAGAACCCATGAGCTCAACTACCAAAAGGATAAAAGAATAACATTTAAAGATCATTTAAAGGTCATATTAAATCTTTCAAATATTGCAGCAGTGCTCTCTAAGGGTGCTTGTCTCCCCAATCTGTGTCCAACTAAACAAGCCTAGGTTAAGACTTTCCACTGAGCTCAAGCTAACACTTAGCCTCCAATACAACTGGGACAACCACTGAAACACTGTGAAGTGAATCATGAAAACTATACTAATGATTTTTTTTTACTGAAAACCTTAACCTGCATACACTGTCAACAGATATATGGAAAGCTGAATAGAATATAGGTGCAATTATCTTACGTGTTCTGTTTAATGTCGACCTTGTACTGAAGAATTTTATCTTCTCTGAAAAAATAAGAGCTGTTTTGACAGCTTCGACATTTGTGCACAATCGTATGGCATTACTTGGAATTACTTACTTGAGATTGTGAAATAATGAGATACTAATGATAACTAAATCTCTCCAAAAGGAAGGCACCCGGGAAGCATCCTAATCGGATACCCAAACCACTTCAGCTGGCTCCTCTCAACATGAAGGAGCAGTGGTTCTACGCCGAGCTCCCTCCAGATGTTGGAGCTCCTCACCCTGTCTCCAAGGCTGAGCTCAGCCACCATAAATCAGTCATTTCAGTCATTTGTATCCACAATCTTGTTCTTTCTTTCACGCCCAGACACCAGAATAAACATTCACTGGGAGGTTCAGCAGTGTGATACTCCAATAACTGGTGCACACCCTCCAGTCCCCCTGTTTGAAAATGGGAACCACCACCCCAGTCTGCCACTTCACAGGTACTTTCCCCAACCTCCATGCAACACTGAAGAGGCATGTCAACCAAGACAGCCAGACAATTTCAAGAGCCTTCCGCATCTCAGGGCAAATCTCATCCACACCCAGTGCCTTGCCACTGAGGAGCTTCTTGACTACATCAGCGACCTCCTCGAGGGATACGAGTGAGGCTTCCCCCGACTCTGCCTCCTCCACAGAGGACATGTTGGTCGGGTTCAAGAGCTCCTCAAGGTGCTCTTTCCACCACTCCACAACATCCCCATTCAGCAGTTCTCCTCCCCAGCTGAGTCAAATGACAACTAATCAATTATGAAAATTGTTGCTGATAATTTTTCTGTCAAACTAAGCTAATAATGGGCTAATTATTTCTGTCCTCAGTCCTCAACACAAAGCACTGAGCGGCAAGTTCAGAGGTCAGACCTCGCAGAGCCCCTGACGCTACCATGAGCAACACTCGAGCAGGACACAGACTAAGTCTACCTGTGACAGATTATGTATGCGTTTAATTTAGATTAATTTATCAGTGTGTAAATAATTAAATTATTTCTTAATCACTTGACAGCCCTAATTTAGATACAAATTTACAGACAGGAAATAAGTAAATAAGGGAGTAGCAGGAAACCAGGGGCCCAGAGAAGAAAAGAGAGAGTGAGCGAAGGGAGAGGAGGAAGAACGATGCAGAAACGAAGGGGGAAGGGAAGTCAAGCTACAAACTCAGTAAAGGCTAACTGTTCATTACCTCTGTGAGGATCAGAGCACCGTGTTGTTAACAGAGGTCAACTCAGCATAGAGAGTGGGCTGGCCAATGATTCTCACCTCCTCTACTTACTTCTCCCCTACTATCTTCATGTCTATCTGTCTATCTGTCTGTCTGTCTGTCTGTCTATCTATCTATCATCAAGATCACATTTGATCTAATTTGACTTTTTTACATAACATGACCTGTTAACCTTTACATCCTCTCTCTTTCACGCTCTCTGCATCTCCCTCGCTTCCTCGTTCTTTCTCGCCTCCTCCCTCCTCCCCCTCCTCCTCCTCCTCCTCCTCCATCCTCTGGAACACATGGTTATCGCCTGCTAGTGGTTGTCATGGTGATCGACCCCGAGGGACTCATCCCAAAACCAAAAGTTCTGCTTGTCTGAAATAGAACCTTCGCCTCTCTCCAGGGGGAAGGGGGTTCATTTGGCACGTGGGGAGGCAGGGAGGGAGTGAGGGGGAGAGAGAGGGAGAGAGAGAGAGAAAGAGAGGGAGAGTTTCGGTCTTCGAGGGGGAGAGATGAGAGAGTGAGGACAGGATAGAGAGAGAGAGAGAGAGAGAGAGGGAGAGAGAGAGAGAGAGAGAGAGGGAGAGAACAGGAGAGAACGAGGCAGTGTGCATCCATTCCAACTGGGTCACATCACGGGAGCATTGCGTAAGCGTAAACACTGTTGCCCCTGTGCTATGCCCTTAGCACGCACACACACACGCACACACGCACACACACACACACACACACACACACACACACACACACACAGTGTCTTCCCGGAGCTTACTGTCTGGGAATCAGCTGTTTTAGGCGACAGTCTGTAGTGTTTTTCAGATCATGGCACCAAGCTGTGGTCCATCTCTTTTCTCTTGTGCTCTTTCTCTCGCTGGATTTGCATTAAGTACATTGTGACAGTGGAGTGAACCCTCCTCTCTGCTTGCTGCCAGACTGGACAGTAGCATGACGTAGCACTTCTTCCCTACTGCATATCCAAACACACACACACACACACACTGACATACACACAGTGCTTTGTGAGGAAGACTGTATCTCTACTGTCATCATGACCTCTAGTTTTCACAAAGCAGGACTTTAAACATCAACCGAACCTGCATCATTCCCAAGATCATCAGCACTTCATATCATTCATACAGCCAGTGTGAGGCCTTCAGAGGATTTTAGCTGTTGTTACTCCAACAGGTCATTATTTACACTTTACCAGCTGCTCATCCTCAATGTCCCGCACTGCATTTATCCCACACTGAAGTATCACTGGACATTTCCTCTCGGTGGTGGAGCAGCTGCACAGTAGCAGTACTTCAAGCATGCATGCAAGGAAAGGCTTCTAATGTGGTAGCATCTTCCCACAGCACACCCTCTCTGTGCACGCTGAGTGTGTTGCTCACAGGCCCTCAGTAGTGCTCGTCTGTTCCCAACATGCTCTTGCTCTACACATGTTTGGATATCTTAACACCTTTGTAAACAAACACCAATGCAAATGCAATTCATATTTGCGAGAGTTGTTTGCGCAGTGCGCTGTGTGTGCGTCGGTAGAGGGTGTGATTGTCTATAAAAGGAACAGCCAAAGCCAGTTGTTTAAAATCCTAGTTGGACGGTTTCAAATCCCCCCCTTGCACGAAGAGAGGAGAATAGAGGGAGGGAGTGCGGATGTGTGTGCCTGCGTGTGTCTGTCTGTCTGTCTGCATGTCAGGAGAGCCTTTCCAATCAGGGACGGGATGGGAGAGACACTGACAGACAGACATCCTTCAGACAGACAGACGGGGTGAGCAGAGGGAAGGAGAGCGGAGCAGAGAGAGAGAGAGAGAGACACGGGGGTGGAGCTATTCTGGGAGAGGCGTGGCCACGCAGCTGTCACTCACTGGCGGTTGCCATGGCGAGCGGGCGGTCCCGAACAGCTGGACATCCAATGGGAGACGACGCTACTTGTGTCACCATGGTGACGGGGCTGTGCCCAGGGAGGTTGTTATGGGTTGACAGGTGCGTGACAATCGGAGCTCTCTGCAAGCATGTACGCCAAAGGCAAGAGTAGCAACGTGCCGTCCGACAGCCAAGCCAGAGAAAAGTAAGTTTTATTTATGGGGGAGGAAACCGCGGCTGCGAGGGAAGTTCATGAGCGGCCAGGGGCAGTCACACACGGAGCTGCGGTAGGGGAGGGCACACGGCGCTACACTCAGCGGCATGGGGCTCTCTGCTCAGCGCTCTGCAAGCCTTTGGAAAGTTGACTGCTTCATTTATTTGAAGAAACACAGATATTTTGTCGGCGGGGTTTTACTGAAATTTGACAAATTAGGTTAAAATTTAACACGCAGTTTCGGGTTCGAGGCGTTATCACTAAACATAACGTGATGTCTTGGCATTTCTGCGCTTGTCGGCTGTTTAATTTCATCCCGAGCTGTTTCATTTTAAACGTCCACTTGTCGTTTTGCGTTGCTTTGCGTGTGTTTTGCACCTGTATTGAACTGCTCCCATTCACTGACCGTGGAGCAGTTTTGTAAACACGCGGAGCGAAAGCAGACCTCCGCGAACGTCCGTCGGCGGTGGAAGCGGCAACAAAGTCCGCGCATTTGACTGCTCACCAGCCGCCGTGTGTTTGGAGGTGTCGCTTTCCACAGAGGCTGTGTTGCGTTGAACGCCACGCTCCTCGAGTCCGGTCACCGCTACAGGAGATGAGATTTGTGACAGCAGACAGTCCTCTTGTCTCCACGTTGGGCGAGACAGGGACAGTCGATCCGGCTTTCTGTTAATTTTTTTCCATTTATAAGATGGTGCGCAGCAATTTAGGTTAATGGAAATGCTTGTCATGGCTGTGTTGTGGTTTCTGTCCATTGACGGGGTTCACGGACAGAGAGGAGAGTTTGACCTAAGGTTGAAATTAATTAGGCTTTTTCCTGAGCTTGTACATTATAGAGTTGAGACAGTTTTGGAGGTGGACAGTAAATTAATAGAATTATCATATCCACTGCCTAAACTTATAAAAATGTACAATATTTTTTACATGCTGTATGCACTTTGGCGCTTGATCTCTTTGTGCTACTTTTCAGAAACTGCATTTTTTCTGCTGTAATGCATGAGATGTGAAAACTAACCCTACACACAGAAAACTAGATGCACAGCCAATAACAGATCCTGCATGAGAGTGCTTTAAGGTGAAGCCCCTGTTCAGTTGCATTCAACCAGGCATGACTGCTCAGTGCTTTTTGGGTGCTGAGGGTCAGATGGTCAGTGAGCAGGGATCATAAGATCAGCAAACACTAGGATGGAGGAGCATGTGCTTACTGATGATGAGCCTTTGACTGTGAGCAGACAAAAACATGTAGGTTGGTTTGCCTCTCTGGGGTGAGCAACTGATGAGGGGTAGAGTTATGGCATGACAGAATTAAACAAAGAAAAGCATGCAGAGCCACTGCATTCAACCCTTATTTCTCAGTTTTTGAGTCCTGTGAGGTTATTTGTCCTGGTAATGTGTCCATAAAAGATTAGATGAATCATCTCACCTCTACTCCCAGTAGCTGCTACTTATTTATCGTGTCTTTTGAATCCAGTTCACTCTTGTTTGTCAACAGTGTGATTGAGTGTTCATCTCCATCCCTTGAGCCCCATTCTTTATCCCCAATCGATATGAAAGGGATAGGACCGAACAATGTGGCTCTGTGGCTGACTTATTGCATGCACTGGCAGAGGCAGAGATGGAAAGCTTCCTCCAGGCCTGGGAGACACTCTGTGTGAGCGCATGTAAGCATGCATGCGATAAGCTTTTCTGTAGGTGAAACACAGTAGACACTTCTTCCGTGGGCACATTATTCAGAAGTCCCCTGACAACTTGCAGAGCAGCTTGGTTAATGTATGATGAAGAGACCTCGGTTTGCGTTTCCAGACATGCTGTGTTAACATGGCCTGTAAGTGGATTACCTGCTGTCCACTAAGTAAACATGTACTTAAACTTTGTTACTTTGCTTTCATGCTATTGGGTTTGAGTTTTGACATTTCAGCCACAAATACAGTATTTATTGTGAATGAACCACAGTCTTCTGATTATATTGGTGATTAGTGTTAAAACTAACAGCTAACCACATACATGCCATGTCTGTTCTGTAGTGGATTTAGTCAAAAATGATAATACATGATCCCAGAGATGCTACGCTGTTCATGTGTGCTGAGCTAGACTGAAGTGCTTAAACATGCGAGATGTTTCCTGCAGACACTAAAATTCTTACTTTATGTCTTACTGTTCGGCATCACATTTAATTTAGACTTCCGCATTGTTGCAGATCATTTCGTTATCTTGTTTACATTTCGAGGCTAGAGTGATGTTCCATTGGGCGTTAGTGCCAAGGCCATGACAAGAGAAAGGACAGGGTGACAAGAAAACAGCAGATGAAAACACAGCGAAAGGCAAATATCAGGCGAGGCCGTTTCATTCGTCTCTTAACAAGCAACCTTGTTTATCAGTGGTGTATATCAGAGAAGCAGAGCGGGCCCAGCGCTGCCGAGTCTTCAGTTGTTTCTCATTTCTGCGGCGCAGCGGGGGATCAGAGAGTGGGAGAGACAGAGGGCAACAACGGATTGAGGGAAAGAAGGAGGAGGGGGAAGAGCAGGACTGAGGGAATTTGCTGGATCATTAGTTTACAGTGTTGTAGTATTGACCTCAGAATGGACCCCCGCAGACTCAGGGCTCTGGCGTCTCGCCCATGTAGATGTAGAGGAGCTCTAAATGCAGCTGACCTCTATGCAACTCTGTTCACTGGTCTGTGTGTGTGTGCGCGATAAGCATCTGATTTGTGCTGTGCGTCCTTGCTACAAATGCATTTTGGGAACTTTTTTTGCCTCAACATATCACAGATTTCCAAATGTTTATCCCGAGGTTTTGCTCTTTGCATACTCGGAGATAAAAAGTAATAAAGCGTGATAGAAGTCTTGCTTCAGGAGAATCATAAATGCAGCGCTTTTTTCAAGATTTTGCATTAACTGCTGTAGAAAGCTGTGGATTTACAGTATGCAGAATTACCAAAAATACAAAAGGAAGCTTGATTTTCTCTCTTTTAAGAAATTGTTAGGACACACTTGCAGTCTCTGTGTGGATTATCACCTATTGTTTTGCATGTCAGGTAACCCTTTTGACTTTTTTTCTCCTACATAGAAGAATCATGCATGAAGTGAAAATTTTGTCCACAGTTTTCCTTCAGTCATTATAGTAAAGCCCATATACCTGACATGTCTCCAGACTCATATCCTTTTCTGCATAAATAATGTGGCAGATGACTGCACACATATTAGACACACATTTCCTGAAGTCTGCTGATGATGTGGCTTAAGCTGTTATCACTTATTTATTTCCCTTATTGAATCTGTACCTTGCACAGAGGCGGATATGCAGATAAAGAGAAACAGATGAGTAAGAAACGGATGTTTTAAACAAATTAAAACATATTGTCGGTAGCGGTATCATGCCATGCAGATAGGTCAGGTTGGATGTGCCATGGTGGTGAGAAACCTGCTTCTAAAAGGTGAATAAAGGTGTATGGAATTTTGCTTGTGCTGTTCAATGCACCAAAAAAAATGACATTTGAAATCTCAACAGAAACCTGTCTGTGCAGAAACTATGCACCTGATCTAGCCATCAGTAGTTTTGATTAGGATTGTTTCTTCAGGAAGTAGTTCCAGTCACAAACTGTTGGCAGCAAGGTCTATACATCATGCTGAGTAACAGTGACGTGCAAATAAAATCCAAACTGTCTGCATGGCTAGATACCATGAGTGGTAAGTGAGATAATGTGTATTTTATGATTTGACTGAGGCTTTAAGACAACAGAGATGTGTCAGGGTGAGGGGCAATAGGAAGCAGTCTTTGTGCCTGTAGTGAGCACTCTCTCTGTTCAGCTATCTTCTCCCTCTCTCTCTCTCTCTCTCTCTGGCTGTACCTGTGTAACGGTCTGCACTTGATTTTGATTCGGAGTGACAGTACACGACCACTGACTGTGTACTGCAGTTGTTCAACGAGTGTAGGTTTCAGTCACTGGCAGTTAGAGGACACATTCCACATAGTTCTGGGATTGTGGTTCGGAGTGAGTTGCATTGCAGCACATACTACGCATTCCATTTTTTCCTTTTTCTGTGTGTGTAATGAATCATGGAACAAACACGCCTTAAAACACACACATGCTTACAAGTCTTCTCTCTATTTCTCTCGGTCTCTCGGTCAGCACATATCTGCCCTTGTGGACTTTTTCCTAGAAAGTACAACCTGTGTTTTATTGTTTTGTTTTTTTTTTTGCTTATCAGTTTAATAAGCTGAAACTGTCACAGTTGTGGAAAGTCCTGCTTATAATAATAAGTGCTATTGTTGTTCAATCTGTAATTCAGCTGCCACCCATAAATCTGGTGCAGACTTAAGAATTTCTGGTGCTGTAAGGATCATCATTCTGCACACACACACACACACACACACACACACACACACACACACACACACACACACACACACACACACACACACA
>JAPZEA010000022.1:24339985-24350591 GCA_029783685.1 Heniochus monoceros | reverse complement strand
TAGAGAGCTCCTGGGTGCTAGTGGGAATTCTGTTGTGTGTGATAATACGCTGCTGCAGGTGATGAAGATTGAAAAGATGTAGAAGGATGAGTAGGGTGAACATGGAGAGCCAAGGATGTTGTGCAGGTTGAAATACTCAGATTCTCTTTTTTTGTCACAGGAAAATCCAGATTTGACCATCGTTTCTATTCATTCTAATAACACCATGCTGATGTCTGAGATGTGTGCTGCTCCATCAGTTTTTCTTTATTTTTCTTAAATCAACAAATGCAGCAAAAAGCCCAAAACCAGTATGTTAGTCCATTTGTCAATACTTTCAGACTGCCTAAGCCTGGGTATAAACCTTTAAAAATGGCTCACAAATTTATACTTAAACTTTTTACAGCCAGGCACTGTGGTTTTTAGCAAACATTACTCAAATGGCTAAATAATGCATTCAGTGGGGACTATTTTCAGCTGTGGATGTATACACATTTAACAGTGCAGTGAGTATTTATGAGAGCAGGGAGGTGTATGTGGAATTGCCTCAAAATTAAATATAATGTCTATAATGCCCATATTCTAGAGGCCTATGGCACTGAGGAATAAGCTCTATCAGGCTCGACGGACCAGGCAAACATTTTTTGACCTTCACGAGTGAAATTTGTGGACTCTTGCTATGAATTCATGCCTGATCAGTTGAGGATCCGTTTGTTATGAGCAATAAATACACCACTAAAGCCTGCCTTGCTATACAGACAATACTTTTTGGGGGGATGAATTCATTGTTGGTTTTTGGCTTAACATGGCTTTTTTTTTTTTTTTTTTTTACCAAACTTATCATGTAACAATGTTAAAATTAACTAAAGTAAAGCCAAAACTACAAAAACAAGACCCAGGTTTTCTGAAATTTGAACATAAGCCAAAGCAACCTGAGGTTTTTTTTTTTCCATTTTAACATGCAGCTAACAGACAAACACATGAATATACTCACATATTGTTTTCCTTCTGATTCAGATTGAACTCAGTCAGATATTGTTGCGACACAGCAGCGATCTGGTGCGCAGAGAGAAGACTTTTTCCACTCACCGCTGTGTTTTACCGCTGTAACATATGGCATGTTTTGGTTAAGAAAGAGGGCTTTGAATGCCAGAGGGCGATTTTAAGCCTATCTGCCTTGAAATTGAAAAGTGAGTTTGGCTCCGGATTGGACGGTGGAGCGTGTTGATCTGTCTCTGGTCGCCACGGGAGACCGTGAATAATACATGGTTAAAAGCAGAGCACACCCATTCTCATCTGTACGCTGCTAAACACACTTCTTCTTCTTCTCTCTCTGCCTGTCTTACTTCTGCGCTGCCTGGCTGTGTTTTCTTACAGATATAGATATACTCCAGTTATGCTTTTGACAGTGACTGACAAAATTATACTTTGTGCATATACACTAATGCAGAAATCAATCGTCTTGTGTTTCCACTCTCACACTTTAATGTGAATGTGTGTTTTGCTTGTGACTGTGTGTGTGTGTGTGCGCGCATGTGTGTGTGTCATGCAGACTGGCATCTCTTCTTTCCAACCCCCCCTCCCCTCCTCACTTGTTCAGGAAGTGGACTAATGGCATTTGAGAGGATGGAGAGAGTGGGAAAGAGGGAGAGGGAGGAGGGATGGAGTTCCTTCCTGTGTGGTTTGTCATTTGTTGATCCTGTTGTACTGCGGGTGGCCTTGAGACTCAGTGGTAACCCTTCCACACCCTACCGCTACGCCCCCACACCCTCCACCCAAAAGCTCAGCAAAGACAGCCAGCACACAGAATGAGGGACTTTTCTGTCTTCTTACACTCTGACTGCTTCTCCCTTCTGTTGTCACTGTAATTGAATCCCCAAAGCAATGTTCACCCCAATCACCGGTTGTAGTTCCACCATTAACATAAAAAATTAGCGCTAAAACATTTAATCGCTGAGTTGATCCACAGAAAAGTAATCCGCCACTTTTAAGATAATGGAATAATCGTTTAAGTCATTCTTTATAGCTCCTTTGTAGCTCCAGCTTCTTAATTGTGAGGATTTCCAGCTTTTCTGGGGGTTTTTTTTTCGTATATCACAGTAAACTGAATATCTTTGGGTTTTGGTATGTTGATAGTACAAAACAAGAAATTTGAAGGCGTCACCTCAGGCTTTAGGAAATTATGATTTTACTATTTTTTACCATTTTTTGATAGCGCAGGCAATTAATCAATTAATGGAGAAAATATTGACAATCATTAACAGTGAAAATAATCATTAGTTACATCTCTACTAAATATTTTAACAGTGAAGGAGATTTAAGGCTGAGTCTGCTGTTACTCTACTGTATATTGTTTTTAGCAAATCCCATTAAATAACCAGTAATGCATTAGCTTTTATTCTGGCATGTGAAAGTTCACACCCTCCACCTTACAATTTTTATCAATCATTAACAATGATGGAGGAAAAAACTAATGAAAAAAGGATCCAAGTTGAATTTTTGTGAACTGAAGGTCAGCATGAAAGCACCAGCAAACTTTTGTTTGTTTATTTTCCCAACAAAAATCCTGTTCATTCTTCTTCATATTTCCCCCCTGGTCATCAGGGTGCTGTAGTTTTCTCTACTCAAACAGGAGTGCTAGTGCATTTGTTGGGGGACTAAAAATAAACTACAGTGCCTATAATGAAGGAACATGTCAGTTTTTGGACAGCAATGGAGGAAGGAGGCTTTGGGCTCACTGACACTTGTTGACAGTAAGAAAAATATAGAATATCACCTGCCCGATCCTTTAAGCTGACTTCCAGACGTGTGATAGAAACACATTGTTATGGGATGGTTTATGAAGACCAAAAAAAAAAAATGAGACAGAGCTGATTTGTCTGAGAAGCAAAGTGTGCCGGTGAGAGACAGAGAGGTGGAGACAGCAGACGATGAGCGATGCAGGTTGAGACAGAGAGAGAGAGAGAGACAGAGAGAGAGAGAGACAGACAGAGAGAGACAGACAGAGAGAGAGAGGGAGAGAGACAGAGAGAGAGACAGAGAGGGAGAGAGAGAGAGAGAGCTAAACAGAGAGAGAGGGAAGATAGACACAGACAGCCTTTTGAGATTCCACTCACGAATCTCTGAGTGTCTCTCAGTCTCTGAAGTATTGAATGAAAATGACTCCCCACCTTTACACACACACACACACACACACACACACACACACACACACACACACACACACACACACACACACACACAATGCATGCATGCATCACGCACACACATTAGAGACGAACACATTCAGTAAACATATAGGGATGAAGGAGTTTGCGAGTTATCTCATTAAGTATTACTGAGCCCTTTATTCTGATGGGATTAGTGTAGTATGGAGAAGGTCTGATTGGGTTGTAAAGTAGAGAACTGTAGTGTAATTGCACTACATTCTACAGGAGAGCGCAGCATGTTTTGATCACTCTACATAAAATGTTTTCAATCTGTGTTTTTTTTTTTATTTTGTTTGCCTTGTTTCGTCCATAATGAGTCAGCTCGCATTTCAGCACTCGCTCTGCAGACGTGTAAAGAAAAGGATGCTCGATAAGATGTGGATATATATGAGGAAAGTGCGTCATTTCAGATGGAGGAATTGTGTGTGGCCACAATGTAGGTGGTGCTGTGATGTTTGAGGAGTGGTCTGAGGTCTTCAGCTCTTTGTTTTTAGTCCTCACACATGTGAACCTGTGCTTGGACAACTTACACTCAAATGCCATGCTCATGCAAAGTCCTTTTGATGTTGACTTATGATACATTTATACATTTATTTATGGACACCAGAATCTATTTTTGCACTTTTTCCAGACATTCGTCTTCGTGGAGGGCGGCGTACACTCAGCGATGTTGTGTTGCACTGTACTGTACGTTTTGTTGCGTATGTCTGGTATACTGTAGTGCTCTCCTGGAGGGTGGTGCTTTGAATAATTTATGCAACAAATGAGTTTGCCAGGAGATGCAGGTGTTCATCTGAGGACATGCGGGGGCCGTTCCACTGCCTCAGGTTTCATCGCAGACACCTTTCGGATACGACGGCAGCAACAGCGAATGCAGGGATCACAGCAAACAACAAGCCACGAAGAGCAAATCGGTGTGACGACTCATGAAATCAAAAGGCTTGAAGTAATGGGGCTGCTGAATGGACAGACTGATTAATTGATTGTCTTCAGATTCTGAAATCAAGTCTTTCTGGGATCTTAAAAAGAAAAGGATGGACTGCAGACAGAGAAGGTGACAGAGAATAAAGGGAGAGGGAGCAAATCAAGCTTTATTCCTTCTTTGAAATGACTTATTTTATTAAAAGTAATACAGTTCAACAACAACAAGTTAGCTTTCATTCGCCAGCTGAGAACTTGCGAGATAACCTGGCTCTTATAATGGGCCTTACACCTTGCTCACACATTGATTCAGCATTCAACTCCATTACTTCAGGCACAATGAATATTATCAGCGGCACTTGACTGTGTTTAAGCTCAGTCAAAAATGTACAAAGACGCTACACAAGACATTGTTGGCACTCGCATTCACACAATAAAGTGCACTATGATGCAACGTGTTAATGTGCAAAGCCATCAGCTCAATATCTCATTGTTCCTCTCGCTCGGCCTTGTCAGAAAAGTGTAAGCACTGATGTGTGAGAAGTGTAAATGATGGACTCATTAACAGTGTGTAACAATCTGTGTGCTTTTGATGTTTACAAAGGTTAAGTGCTGGAATATGTTGAGCTTGGCTGTGAATCAGTATTTAAACAGAACTGGCTCACAGGAAATCACCGACTCTGATTCAGAGTCATTTACCGTAATGTAAGAATGACAACCAACCAGTAAACATTAACTTTCTGCTCGCTATGCTGTTGTAGCTAATTTGAGCTAATTGCACCGCATTGATGTGGTCACATTACATCAGGTGAAGCCGACACACACACAAACACACGCACACAGTCAACACAATTATCAATAGCCACGAGCAACTGTGTAGTTTTTGAACGGGGGAGGTACAGTAAACGTCTCAGCACATCAGCATGTTTAATTTAGCCGTTATCGACGGTTATCTGAGTAATACGAAGTCGTTACAAATGGAATAATCATTAAATGTTCCTCAAATAATTCTCTATCACAATCCGCACGTCAGCAGATAAAGCTAATTAGTGAAACTGAGAGAGTCTTTTGTTTTAATATTCAAATAAACACCAACTCTTCCCAGTGTATACAGATACCAGGTCTGAGTCTACAAATCCTTAAGCTTTATCGACAGTTTGCCACCGACACTTTGAATGAGAGCTGATGTTGTTATCATAGCCATCAGTTCAGTTGAACTGAATTAACAGATTCAGTTCTTAGTGCTTGAGGACTCAAAAGGACATCTTTCAGCCCCTCTGTGTTAGTGTGTCGTTCAGCTTGTACACTGATTTTTTCCATGTAAATACTGCATCTTTTTCTTTTAGGCGGATACCAATGTATTTTTGATGTAAAAAATCAGATATAAAAATATATGAGCTGATAGTCATTTCTTACATTAACATATAACATTTTTCAGAATCCTTGAAATTAGTTTTTTATAGATTGTGATTTCATGTGTACTCACCGAACTGTACAACAACAGTAGAGTGAATTTGTTGGTGCTCTCTGGTGGACAAACAAGCAATAATTTTTCTAAATGACCTCAAACTCATTTTTGGCATCACTGCACTGCATTTCCTCGTTACTGACTAACAAGCATCCATGCAGATACTGATGCCTGCTATGAGCTAAGTTCAGCCTATATATTAGCTCAGCTGATTTTCAAATGTATAATGTCTGTTTTTAAACAAAAAAAATGCTAAATGGGCCAAAGTTAATCAAGAATTGTGAATCGCATTCTTTGTTCTTGGCCAGACATTAAAAGGCAGCCTAAGTGTTAAATATTACCTTTAATTCATTTGTATTAAATACACTATTAGTACTGTGACATGCAGCTACTGTGACTGTTAATGCCAAAATCTGATTGAAACAGTGCCGACTTAAAGGTAGTAGACTTGTTAATAGTTTGACATTTTAAAGTTAGATGAGAACATTGAAGTAGTTACTAACATGACGCGCCAGATGGTTTCTTACACAGAGCCATCTGGGAAGTCATCCTTGAAAAGGGCGTGCACTTTAAAAACATTCTTGGCAGGTGATTGATTGAATCATCTGTCTATCACTGCCTATCACGGGCTAGCCTCAACCAATCAGATCAACGAACCATATGCTGTAGCAGGACTGTAGCCAAAGGCAGTCTGGATACGAGCAGAAAACATGTTTTCCATCAAGAAAAGCCTTCAGTCAGAAATGCCCTCCAGTTCTGATATAACTGATGCTACAGTAGCGTCTACGCTAACATCTTTGGGAGCCACCATTGTTGTTTTTGATTGAAAACACTGTCTGCCTGTTGCTGTCTTTCTTACACTTTGTTTTTTTGCACAGATTAAAACAAACGAGATACAATATGTTAATTAACGAGCTTTAGAGGCACTGGCAGGCATATTTTGTTACCCTTGGATGGAACCCGGCTAGCTGTTTCCCCCTCTTTCCAGTCTTTGTGCTAAGCTAAGCTAACTGACTGCTGGTGGTAGCTTCATATTAACTGTGCAGACACAAGAGAGATATCAGTCTTCTCATCTAGCTCTCGGCAAGAAAGCAGATAAGCCTGTTTAACAAAATGTCCAACTATGCCTTTAAATAATGGCAAATCAGGTCTCTGATTTGTAGATGCTGCTGCACATTTTACACAAGCGTCACTATGCAAACCATGTGACTCCTCCAGCTTAGTTGTGTCTTAAGAACAAACTGGAAAAGATTCACAGGCTCTCTTCTAAAGAGGCTTTGTGAATCCTCCTCACTGTGATTCATTCTGATTTTCTAATGTCATTTGAGTCAATCTGATTTGTCATAATCAAGAGGGACTGTCAGTAGCAGAGGAGTTAGTGTTGTTCCAGCGTTGTTTTCCATACATGCAGGGTGGTGCTGGTTTTGGGGCAGGGATATATCCTGGCGGGTTGTTTTTTTGTTTTTTTTTTCCTCCTTGTTGCTGTATTTGGAAAATGCTGCTTTGTCAGCAGGTCAGGTAGATTTTTTTTCCTGCCTCAGTTCTCCTTTTCCTGCACAAACAAACATTAAGTGCACTCGTACACACACACACACACACACACACACACACACACACACACACACACACTGCCACGTGCACGGGCACACACACATGCACAGTCATAATCTCTGCTTTGTCCTCTTTTCTCCTCTTTCGCTCCCTCGCTCCCTCTCTCTCTCTCTCTGTCTCTCTCTCTCTCTCTCTCTGTGCGTGAAGGCAAACTCAGCAGACCTCCAGGCTGCCAGGGAGTAAAGGCATTCTGGGTAATCCAGGGTGCGAGACAAGGCAGAGGGAAAGAAAAGGGGGAAAAAACTCACAAAATCACAACACACACTTAATGCTATGCATGATGTTGTACACTCAGATAAACACACACACAAACAAACCAAATCCAGTCTCTCACCACTGAACCATGGAGATACAATTTCCATCTGTGTCCATCTGTACATTCATCTGCTGAGACAAATACAGGCTCTGTTTGCAGCAGAATATGGAACCAAAAAGCTGCATCCTGCTCCCAGTCGCCGAACATTAACAGTCGGAAGACGTGAGGTAGAATGAGGGGAAGATGAGGGAAGAGCGAGGGTGGTGGGATGAAGTAGAGGAGGATACAGAAGTGTCGTCAGTCCGCTTTTATCTCAGCTCTGATTAAACCTTGTTCCTGTCTGACCTAAAAAGTCAGCTGGCGGAAACTTCAGAGACTGTGGGTGAATTTCGCTGGAGCTCTTTACACCCAGCCGATGCCTTCAGAGAGGGGAGAGACAGCGAGAGGGGAGATCAGAGAAATGGAACAGAGAGTGGGCAGATACGCGCAGACACAGGCATGCTGGCTTTATGTGCTCACTGCTCACACATTATCATATATATGGATGTACCCTCTCCCACACCGCATGTTGTCTGGTCTGTATACCTAATGAGGACGAGGAAGAGACCGGTGCCGGGTGGTTACTTAGTTAGTAGTACAATGCCACAGGAAGCAGACAGAGGCTGTGCTGAAATGTGCCACCGCCGCCCGTCTGGGACAAGCACAACAGAAAACACGAGGTATAAAAATAAACCTGGGCCAGCATGGCAGGGCATCTGCAGGAACAGGAAACGTCCCACTGAGGGAGAGACAGCGAGTGAGACATGGGGGAAGACCCTTGGATTGCTATTTTTTGGTTTGTTTTTATGGCATTAGCATTTGTTTTCTTTGGTGGTGTGTTCAGGAGAGGTGCTCTGTTGTAGGCACTGACTGCGCAAAAGCAGTGGAGAATTTATTCAGAGTAACTCCATTACAACTCCATTACAACTGAGCCCTGCATTGAAAATATCACTAAAATAAAAGCACGTCTGTATTATTAGGAAAATGCATATAAAGTATCAAAAGTATAAGTACAGGACTGTGATTGTTATACTCTATATATTATATTATTGTATCATTTTTACTTATGCATTAATGTCTAAGGAGCCTTTTACTGTTGGTCGAGTCGCGGATGATTTTACGACACTGATTCCCAAAAAGTTTGGACGCTGTTTAAATAAAAACAGAATGCAGTCATTTGCAAACAAACTGTGTTCCCTGACAACAGTTTTCTGAAGTGTTCCTGAGCCCATGTAGTAATCTCGTTTATCCAATCATGTGTTGACAAAGTGGTGAACCTCGCTCCATCCTTGCTTGTGAACGACTGAGCCTTTGGAGGATGCCCCTTTCATACCCAATCATGATACTATCACCTGTTACCAATCAACCTGTTTAGCTGTGGAATGTTCCAGGCAGGTGTTTTTGGAGCATTCCACAACTTTCCACAACATTGTGATGTTTCTTTGCATGTGTGTGTTTACGTGTGTGTGTTTGCATCCTTCAGAGTGCTGCAGCAGCTCCCAGCCCTGTCCTTGGGAACCTTCCCCCAGGAGATGGTATGCCGGTGGGGCCAGTCCCTCCAGGATTCTTTCAGGTATGCGAGCACACACACACACACACACACACACACACACACACACACACACACACACACACAGAAAGTGCAAGAGAGGGTCTTTAGGCCACTTATGCATATGGTATTAAATAATATATATTTTCGAGATGTGAGTATTTAATTCATGCAGCTGTTCCTCAGAGAACTCACTCTACATAACTGTATGCACTAACCTACAGTGTGTGGGGGAATCACTGTGTGTTTCTCACAATGCAGAGAAAAGAGTCTGACAGGAGAAATGAATCTCTCGCAAACAAAAAGTCACACGTGCAGCTTCGCCCCTCGTCTCCTCTGTTCTCCATCAGAAGGACTCTGTGCAACTGCCAGTTGCTCATCGATTAACCGTCATTATCAGTCAAACTGAGACGCTCGCGTCTGACACACAGATCAATAGCCTTCATGGGCATTTCTCAGCTCCGCTTTCCGAAAACTCAAACTTAAAGCCGAACAGCGTTTTCCGTCTCCTTCTGAAGATCAGTTGTTCTTTGAAGACAGGCTATTGTCAAGACCTATCGGTTAAAGAAACGCAACAATTACCAGATTGCCAGCTCTTCATTCAGGTTCCATAAAATTACTTACATATGGGCTCACAGAATACATAGCTGACTTCTGTGATACACTGAATCATGCACCCATACCCGTAAAGATATATCCACATATCTAGCTATTATTCATTTAGTCATTCATTCAGTTTACTCCTTTAGTAACAGTTCAATTATTTGCATTTATTTCTTCATTTATGCATGAAAACAAGATTTAAAATCTATTTAAATAGAGCTAAAATATTGTCCTTTGATGAATCTTCGGCACAGCTGGGAGATTAGAAGAGGGGTAATTAAAGAAAAGAGCCTGATTAAAACAAGTGGACCATTGCTCTCTAGTGGCAAGTGGCTGTATTACTTCTCCAACACTGTAGACCTGGCTTTCCTGACCACAGAGGCATCCGTTCTGCAGACATAGCAACAGCATTGCTACTGTCTGTGGTGAGGACAAGTGAAAACCCACTCACAGCTGCGAAAGCGCTTCTCACACATGCTGCCAAACAGCACACAGTTAACACATGCACTTACATCATTATTAACAAACCTCATCTTTTATTATCTCATTCTTTTTCCATAAATCCAATCCAATGAAAATGCGGTCGGCTTCCCAACTCCCGACACTGCTGTCATGGAACTGTCGTTAAAGGAAAACGAGCCCAAAACTCAATAGAAGACAAACGCAGTAGTCCCGGGTGGTTTCCTGGTTTAGAGAGTAAAAAAACTTCACATAGTGCTCCACACAGTTTCTCTCTGTAAATTTAATAAAGTATTTAGATACTATGAATAATTTTCCATTTAAAATCTTACGTTAAGTATGGAATGTTTTTTTTGTTTTGTTTTTAAAGACCCATGAGTATGTCATGCATGTGATAGGTTGTGTGCACACTATGTATAACCATGAGTGATTCAACCTGCCTTTATGCTGTTTTTCAGCCATTTATGTCACCTCGATACCCCGGAGGACCCAGACCACCTCTCAGATTACCG
>JAPZEA010000022.1:24252352-24265334 GCA_029783685.1 Heniochus monoceros | reverse complement strand
TACAAGGGCAGTCTCTGTGCTGTGTTGCTGTCGAAAACCTGATTGAAATTTCTCAAAGATGTTATTACAGATTAAGATTTCCAGCAATTGATTTGAGACAATTTTCTCTAGGATTTTTGATACAAAGGGAAGCTTGGATATCAGTCTGTAATTGCTATGGTAAATCTAAAGATTCACCAGACTTCACAAATAGGAGAGCTTGAAGCACTAGTGTCATTAAAGATGCGAGAGCGAATTTCCCTGTTATGAGGATTCCTGTTCACATAAAACACAGAGTTAAAAAGAAAACATAAATGATCAGACATAAAAATATCCTTTAAAACCAAAGAAGATAAATCCAGACCCAAAGTAAAAATTAAGTCCAACGTATGGCCATATTTATGAGTAGGGCCAGACACATGTTGCATGAAATTTAAAGACTCCATAGTGTTTAAAAATTCAGTAGCAAAGCTGTCAGAGATGTCATCAACATGAATGTTAAAGTCACCAGCAATCAAAACTTTGTCGTGATTGAGGTTAAAAACTCTGACAGGTCAGGCAAAAACCTGGTATTGAATTTTGGAGGACGATAAATTACAACACAAAGGACAGGATCTGTGCAATATTTTTTTTACAACAAAGGCCTCAAAGCTGAATAGGTTGTTGGAAGGTAATTTATTTTTAAATACAACACCTAGCCCACTGCCCCGACCATGAGCCCTGGGGGAGCTGATAAAATCATAATCTGGGCGGCATAACTCTAAAAACAAGCTGTGCTCATCTGGTTTGGACCAGGTCTCAGTAAGAAACATAAAATCCAGATTTTCAGTTAAAATAAAATCACTTAAAATAAAAGTCTTATTTGAAAGTGATCGTGCATTTAAAAGAGCTAACAACATCTGTAGTGGTAATAGGCACAGAAAGTTTAGCAGCAAGAGAAACAGGGCAAAGGTTCCTTTTAGTTATGTGGGTCTTTCTGAATGCAGTTGATCTATTAGTTGTTAAAACTGGGATTTTAGCAGTACCTGATTTTGAGGCAGGGAGACAAATGGCAGGGTTTTCTGGGTGTCATAAAGGCCTTGCCGGAGTGTAGAGCCAGTTCAATGTTTGTGGATAAAACAAGTGATCCTGAGTGGTTTGGGTGGAGACGGTCCCGTTTAAAAAGTTCTGGTCGGTTAAGAAAGGAAGTAAAGTTATCCACGAAAGGGATACCTCTATTCCTACAATAGCCCCTTAACCAAATGTGAAGCTGGCGTAGACGGCTGAACTTCACATCACCGAAACATGGGGGCGGCAGCGGACCGGAGATGACGCACTGCTTCCCGGTGTCCAGCAGACTATCCACGAGGTGCACAAAATCCTCTTTGAGAATTTCCAACTGTTGATTTTTTAAGTCATTGGTGCCGATGTGGACAACAACTGCAGAAGCGGAGTTGTGAATCTGAATCAGCTGTAGGGCGGTGGGTGTAATGTCCTTTACGCACGCACCTGGATAGCAGAAAGTTTGCCCACTGCGCACCGCTACGTGCCTGACCATAGAGGATCCCACAACAAGCACTGCAGGTGGGCGCCGTGCCGAGGTGAGGGCAGAAGGCGGGCAGCCAGGGAGGGCGGCAGCAGAGGAGTCCCGATGAACCGCAGCAGCAGCAGAGCCGGGAGAGCACAGACCCCCTGGAGGAGGAGCGGGTCGACGGTCCAAGTTCATGGCAGCAGGGCAGTCCCGACGGTCAGCGATCCGGCCGTGGGAGCCGAGCTGGCCCTGGGCGGCACAGGAAATAGAGGGCGCCAAGTTCAAAGCGAAGTCCACGGCAGCGGTGGAGCCACCATCCAGCTCGTGAGCGGAGGGCTGGGCAGAAGATGGATGGTCGCACAGCTGGAGCCTCACTGGAGAGTGCGGTCCATCCCTACTGGTAAATCTAAATTTGCCCGTAGGTATGAATTTGCGTGTGAGTGGTTTGTCTGTCTCTATGTGCCCTGCGATGAACTGGCGACTTGTCCATGGTATACCCCACCTCTCACCCAATGCCAGCTGGGATAAGCTCCAGCCCCCAGACAACCCTTATGGAATAAGTGGGTTACAGAAAATGAATGAATGAGTTATTATATCATTTTTAAAGCATATTTTTGGCCCGTGTCCCCTTAGGGGCTCCATAAAAAAGCTTTAACACATCTGCTTTATGTTTATACATCTATGACTTATCAATGGGGGGCAAAAAGACCAAAAAATTTTGCTTTGTGGAAAAAAATAAAACTTTAATGGTCATGTTTGTTAATATATTTACAAATATAAGTCACAAACAAATCAAAGTACAACCTAATTATTTCAATGACTTTTGTTGCATACTAGAAAACTTAAAACACAGCAATCACTAACAACTGTTACACAACTGTAGGGAGAGACAAACATGTAGAATCTTCACCTTCTTCAGAAATAAAGTTGTTGAACCAGAAGTACAGAGTTAATAATAATAATAATAATAATTTCAAATGTTTTCAAAATGTTTTCTTCCTGTTTGGCATTTAAATAACTAATGACAATACATAGAGATGAGCTTCACATAAAAGTGATGGAAAGCCTCTAACTTTGTACATTCCTCCAAGATCATGAGCCTGAGGCTCATATTCACTGTCAACAATTCAATTCTGCCAAATGGGTTGACCTCATTTCATGTACATTCATGACCAAATACTGTAAAATGATGTGAGGGGATTTTCTCCCTTCAGTATGCAAACCCACATCAAGTAAATCTTTTAAGATGGTCAGCAAGCATGACTGAATTTTGGAATCAGAATTTCTAAATGAATTTCTGAATCAGAAGATTCAGCTGCTCACCTGATGACCTTTCAAATTAGCTACATGACTACTAGTCTTTAACGACCAGATCAGTGTTTTTGAATATTTTGTCCAACTTATTATAGCTGCACTCGTGTCTTTTTGGCCAGCCTGGACAGGGAAGTACTTCAGCATTCATTTGGACTCATGTTTTCCAATATTCACTCTCACTTTGCTCTGTTTTGGTCTCTTTCAGGTGAAGTGGAAGCGGAGCTGCTTCACACCTACAGCCGCATTGACCCGTATGACACTTTGATTTTGTGTGTGCGTGTGGCGGTGCTCACTGCCATCACGCTCACTGTGCCCATCGTGCTCTTTCCCGTGAGTACCGTTTCAGCACCTAAAGTTTACACGTTGGCTCGCCTGTTTTCCTCGTGCGGTCACTCTATGTTGTTTTAAAACGCAGTCAGACCTTGAAAATGGCTTTTTTTTTTTTTTTGTTCTGATCAGGTGCGGAGAGCGATCCAGCAGATGATGTTTCCCAACAAGACGTTCTACTGGCCCCGTCACATCGCCATCGCCTTCGTTCTGCTCACTTTCATCAACCTGCTGGTCATCTTTGCCCCCAACATCCTGGGCATCTTTGGGATCATTGGTAGGTTTGACATTTAGACAGATGTAATTACGTGCAGGATACTGAGTTGCTTTCATGATGTCTTTAGAGTCTAGATATCAGTGGATTATGCAAGCTTACATATTTCATACATACATTCTCTTATATATTATGTTGCATATCAAGTAAAACCCGTAAACAGGTAGAGCTGCATCCATTAATCAGTCGAAAGACAATTAATCTGCAACTGTTCTGAAAATCGATTTATCAAGTCCTTTTTTAAGCAAACATTTGATGATTCAGGGTACTCTCATGTGGAAATTTGCACATTTCATTGCTCTTATTTTTCATTACGTTTAATATTTTGGGGTTTTTTTTTAACTATTAGACAAAACAAGACATTTGATTTGTTGTCCCCTTGTGCAATAGGATAATGTGAAGGGCATTTATATGTCAAAAAGGATTAGGGGTTGTGTTACATAATCAAAGCAACAGTTCTCATAGTATTTGTCTTTCTGGATGTTTAGTTTTTACTGTACTGAGTCACACTTTTCCACCTCAGAGTTCAGAGTACTAAAAGTCACATTTCTGCACTTGAAGTCAAAGACCGCTGAACATTTGAAGTTAAAGACCGGTGAACTTGACTGGAAGGGAAAAAGAAAAAGACACATCCCAGATGTGGAGAACAGCAGTTAAATATTTGGAAAGAGCAGTACTTTCACAGATGAGTCCAAGAGGCCAACAGGCTTCTGAACTCCTCAAATCTAAAATTTAAAACTCTCATAATAACAGTATTCTTTTTTTTTTTTTTTTTTTGATGGAGCAAAATAAATACAAGCTAATTCTTTCCCTCCTTTTCTGCTAATTTCCATATCCTCACAACAGCGCTGTCAGAGTGGCAGCGGGATGTAATGAGCCCTGACGGGAGGGAGAATCCATGCAGGATTAGTTTCATGAATAATTTTGTGTTTTTTGTCCGCTTCACAGGTGCCACATCTGCCCCTTGTCTCATCTTCATCTTCACTGTTTCAAGTCTTTTTGCTAAGCTAATTGCTAATGTCTCCTGGCTGCAGCTACATATTTAAGGAGACGGACAGAAGAGTGGTGTTGAGCTTTTCATTTGGCTCTCGGCAAGTAAAAGTGTGTTTCCCAAAAGAAAGAAAGAAATATCCCTTTGAAGTGTCTATAATCTGCATTTTTTGTATTTTTTTGCATTTTTTTTTTGCCAAGATGGCTACAGCCAGAGCCACTGTCACTGAGTTTCGCAATGGAAGACTGTGACTACACCCATGCTTCATACTGTCTATGTTAGCGACCAGCTGGTGAACATAGTGGAGTACTTGGCAGCTTAAGAGCCAGATATTTCCCTCAGGAGGTGGTTGAGACCACAAACAGAGCAAAAAGTGAGTGAATATTGCACTTAGATTCACAAGGTGGGCAGAACCACTGCAAATTAACGATAATGTTGCTCTGTAACTGATAATTTAATAAAATGGCAATATCCACCTGGTATGCCATATTCACAGATATATTATTGTGGCCTATTTTGGATCAATGGTTTGGGATTTTATTCTCTGGAGATGATTGTTTTACTGATGTTTGATCTCACACTTTAGAGTGTCTCTCTGCTGATATGCGGGCACAAATGCTGATAATGATATCATTGTTGTTTTTGGACTGGACGCCATACCTCAGGTGGAGCAGCACAGTTCATAGCCGAACATGCAACTGGCAAATCTCAAGCAGCGCCGTCTGATTACTGCTGCTTTGGTCCTTTTGTTTTCTCTGCTGATAAAAGTATTATCTGTCCTCAGTAGGCTGTCTGTTGCTTTTGGCCGGATCGTCTGCTGAGGAGGATGAGCAAGATAGAGGAAACCCTGGAATGTGGGGTAGATAGACTCCCCCCATAAACAGTGGCTGTCATCTGCCCAAAGCTAAGGAATATATAGGAAAGAATGGTGAAGAGCTCAGTTTTTGTGTAATTGCATGTTTTCGAGATGAGATCACTTTTGCTATCCTGGAGGCTTTGGTCATTGTAGATTACAGTTTTTCCAGTTTGAATGACATGAGAGGAGAATGAGTGTGAAAAGATAAGTTTCCCTGTCTACACTTGTATCCCAACTTTAATTATATGTTATTTTTACCTTGTCAAGTTATTCTTGGGGTTCAAAGTTCACTGGAAACAGCAGTTGCCAAAACAATCTCACTGGTACCATTTAGTAGCTGGTCTGGGGCTTTCAGTTGTATGATATGATCTTCATCAGCAGTTAGAATTTGCTCAGTTGTCATGGAAATAGGTGAACTAGATGTTCAATTTTTTTTAATTATATAGGAACTGTGTTATCTCCTACAGCAGTTGTTGGTTATAAAAGATATTTTACTTTCCCTCAAATTAAATCACATTTGGATTGTGAGTACATTATGGGGAGCTGCATCAAATTTGGGGATTTTTGGGGTGAAGCATAAAAGTCTGGATTTGTGGACACTATACTAAATTAGCAAATTATGACATATAACAAATTGGCTTGGGCACAATATTAATTATTGGTGTTTTGGGGAACTATAACAAATTGATGATTAGACAACCCCAGTTCCAAAAAAGTTGGGACACTGTGTAAAACATAAATAAAACAGTTTGATAATTTGCTATTTGCTTTTTGACATATACTCAATTGAAAACAGCACAAAGTCAATATATTTACTGTTTGACCTCATCAGCTTCATTGATTTGTGTAAATATCTGCTTATTCTGAATTTGATGCAGCAACATGTTTCAAGCAAGTTGGGACAGGAGCAACAAAAGACTGGGAATGTTGTGGAACACTCTAAAAACACCTGTTTGGAACATTCCACAGGTAAACAGGTTGATTGATAACAGGTGATAGTATCATGATTGGGTATGAAAGGGGCATCCTCGAAAGGCTCAGTCGCTCACAAGCAAGGATGGCGCGAGGTTCAACACTTTGTCAACACATGATTGGATGAAGGAGATTAGACAGTTTGTTTGCAAATGATTGCATTCTGTTTCTACTCATGTTTTACACAGCGTCTCAACTTTTGTGGAATCTGGGTTGTGCTTTGCAAACACAGAATCTCCAATTTTCTCCCTTGCTTTTCCTCTTCCTCTCCCTCTTAACTTCATTCTGTTCTAAATTTTGCATGTATCCATTACATTCAATGAGATAAGTTAATTAATCATCTGAGGTGAAACTAGCTTGTTTGCTTATGTGTGGTCATCAAAGTCAGACAGGTCCCAGCAGACACCATGAAAGACGTACTGACACATATTCCAAGGGGACATTAGCGAAATAGAAATTTCACAGCTGTGAAAGTGAATTATAGAAGCATCCATTTCAATACACCGAATCAATCAGTAATAATCAATCACTAAACGAGTCACTCAGACACAGCATGGATAGTGAAACAGCATGAGAGCAGAAAAGTTAAGACAGCACGCTGTAGGCTCCATGTGCATGCCACTTACTTCTTTCTGCTCTCCAGAGGTGACATGAATCTCTTTCTTGTACCAATAACAAGCAAAGTGTGACCATTAAAGTAATAAAAACCTCTTTCATGACATCATAAATGAAATATGACATCAGAGAAAGAATGTGTGATCCATGCGGTCGATAGAAAACATTCTTTGGGTTTAGAAAAGGAAACTGACAAAGCCGTTGGTATGTGGTTAATTGTGTGAATCAAGGAGCCACGCTGGAAGCTGTTTGTGCATTAAACTTGGCTCACAAACATGAAAGCATAAGCCATGCCCTCCATTCATTTAGCCATAATGATCGACCTTGTGCTGATGAATACCTTCCTCCAGGCCAAGCCCGAAATGAATCTGCAGTTCTGAAGCAAAGCCAACATCCAGCCTCCACGCAGTCTTAAACAATATATAAAATATGAAATGTAGTCTGTGTTAAAAGAATGTTTTGTGTAATTCCTGCATTACTTAAGGATTGATAAAGTGTGCTATGGTCTCGCACCGTGAGGAGTCAGACAAAATCAACGGCAAGCTGCTGCCTGGAAAGGTCAAGTGAGCAGGGTTGTTAGATACATCATGGCCCAACATTGTGGCACTGCGTCTGTCTCTGTAGGAGACCGTATTCATCTCTTCATAAAGCACTGTACTGTGAGTCTGAGTGGTGCAGCATAAAAACTTGTGGTGCACACACACACACACACACACACATACACACACACACGCAGAGAAATCTACACTCTCACAAAGGCGGGGAAGGCACACATACACACAAATACACAAGAAACTGGTATTGACAGGGAAAAAGCACAGAAATTAATAACATGAATTACCATATGCAGATGACAGTGACACGACTAACATAATGCCATACTCCCACACACGTATACGGTATGCACGAGTAAATACATGAATATACATACAAAAAAAATTCACATACAAAATTATACATCATATATTTTCATTTTCCCTGTGTAAGGGTTAGGGCAAGGAGGCACATATTTTAATTACAATTACAATTATAAAGACATTTTAGCATTAGAAATAAAGAAAGACTTCAAAATGTGCAACTAAACTAAAGATTTTTTTTAAAAGGGTGGCACTAAATATGACATTAAATTCAAAGTATCGCGATAATTTAAATTTGCAGGAGAATATTGCTTCTCTCCAAACGTGGACTTATTTGGTGCATTGCTTTTTTATATGCAGGAGTTTACTGTGTGCAGTGTATAAAAGTTACAGAAAGGGATGTTTGTGATGGTACTTAAGAATATATAGAGTAATGCCAGAACCAGCCAGGATGTAATCACAAATGTACAATGCACTGTAGTTCTATAGTTATTCTCTCACAGACTTTTTTTTTTTTTTTTTTTTTGGGAGGAAGCACAGAAAGGGGTTGTCATGTCAGTCGTGACCTCCCACGTTTCTCGACAGATCGTGCCTCATGGAGATGCTGCTCCAAAGGGAGTAGCGCCATTATCCATCCACAGGCGTAGGAGGGGAGTCAGGGGGTGGGGAGGGGGTTAACGCTAATGGTTATGCCAGAAAAAGGCTGCTTGGAATTAATCTCACAGCATATTAAAATCCGGCTTTGAAAGCAATGCATATCAAGTGCTAAAAACAACTATTTTCGAAGAGTGGTGGGCGTCTGTCATAAGTGGCATCCCAAAAGAGATGAAAATATCTCAGTAGAAAGCAGAAATCAGTGAAAAAAATACAAAAAATGTGATGCAAAAACTGCTGAAGGAAATAAGCTAAAAGGCAAAAACATTGCATGTACTTTGTCTTTTAGTTTGCCAACAGTGCATTATTTGATATACAGAACACAATACAATGTGCAGGATAAACAGAACACATTCAGTGTTTTCATTGGCCACTTTAAAGTTTAGCTTTTGTGCTGAGTAACAATCTTATATGTGAGACAACACACACTGGCAACGAGTCTACGATTGGGTTTCACTCTCATGGTGTCTTTTGTCGGGCAGTAGGAGTAATGACTTTCGTAGACGTCTCGTCTGTGTGTATTCCTGTTGAGTCCCTTTATTTATTTCCCTGTCTTTCTGTGTGTGTGTGTGTGTGTGTGTGTGTGTGTGTGTGTACGTCTGGAGTGACTCAGAGTGAGAGAGAGAAATAAAGAGAGAAAGAGAGAAAGAGACAGAGTAACAGAGAGAGAAAGGAGTTGTTCAGCAGTGATTGCCTTTTCTATAGAAATGTAGTGCGGCTTCCTACCCCTCAGGGTTAGTGTTTCACCAGTGCCATCGGAAATCTCATTACAGGGATTATGTACATAATTGACTAAATCTATGGATGACTGACTCAGCAGTACTACAAGACTCTCAGGCCTGGATATTGTAGACAGAGATAGATAGATAGATAGATAGATAGATAGATAGATAGATAGATAGGAACTTTCACCAACTAGTGCATTAATGTAAAATCAAGAAAAAAATTTCTTGCAGTCTTGTAGTTTCAAAGCAAAGAAAAAACAGCACACTGTCTGAATGATATGTTTCAGACTTGCAAAATTAAAGAAATTTTGTGGTTTAATTAATGCCTTTCAGTGCCATAATGTTGTTCAAATAGTACAAGTAGAGGAGTTAAAAGTAATTGACAATGATGTGAAGTTCACTGGGGGGTATTTAATCTTTAATCTGTAGATCTGAGCAGTGTCTAATGAGGTTACTCTCGTGGTGGGCTCGCTTGGCAGCCGGTAAACTCCTCAAAACTCTCCCGTCAGTGTGATGAGGATCTGTGCCGAGCAGACCTCCTTCAGGGCCCCAGCTGTGAGCCTGGCAGGGGGCTTTTGGGAGACATTAGGCTTCAGTGACTGGAGAAGATAAATGAGAGTGATAATGGCGTATTAAACACCAGAGTTGAGGCACTTGTATCATAACCTGATACCTTTATGTCTGCGTTCAAAGACGCAAAGGTATCTCTGTAGGAGGCGTTTTTGCCCACACATCGCAGCGCTGTTGGTTGCAGGCACTGCAGTACTTTAGGGAAAACATAAAAACTACTGGTGAGCACTGGAGTATGTATGCAAGACACGTAGTTCCCTCTCAGAGAAAGAGGAGCAGAGTGGTAGTGAGTGTCAGAGAGAATAAGAGCAAAGTAAGGCCACTACCATCCCTTCAATACGATATCAGCAGATCTGACAGCAGAGTTTCCTCATGAAGACTCGTTCTGGTTTCACAGGGTTTTGTGAGTCCTTCACCAGCGTGCTTCTGTACATGTGAGCAGATCTACAGCAGTGTGCGCATTTGTGTGTGTGTGCAGCTCCTTTATCGGAAACTCCATGATATGTGTGTGTTCTCATGTGCCTTCCTTTGTGTGTATGTCTGCGCGTGTGTTAACCCAAATGACCTCTCGCAATGTCAGATGTTATTGCCTTCAATTTGCCTTGAAGAAGACCTGTATGTGGCTGCAGCCCAGTAAAACATCATCCATGCCACTTACAGCAACACACACACACACACACACACACACACACACACACACACACACACACACACACACACACACACACAGGTGTTGATTCAACTATAAAGCCTTTTCTGAGGCTGTAGTTTGAGCTGGATTGAAGGGGAGCAAAGGCCACCCTGATACAATTGCTGGCCTCCTCCTCCCCATTGCATACGCATTATAAGCTTCTCAGGTGGTGCTCAATCACCAGTGGCCTCCACCCCCAACACCCCTGTGTGACATATGAAACATTTCTTGGGGTGCCACTGAGTATGGTCCTTGAAGGATGTTAGAAAAATTCAAGAGGAAAAAGGTTCCCCACCCCTCCTGTAAGGTGCACTACCTCCTCCCTACCTGCTGGTGGAGCTGGAGGCGCTACTGTAGGGGGCAATCACATCTTCTCTTTGGGGAATACGGAACCCGGCCAGGTTCAGGAGGTCTCTGATCATCTGACCTTTAATGGAAACGTCCAGCGCCGTGTTGGAGTGGAGGCTGGACCAGAAACACAGAAGTTACAAGATGTAGTTTGAAAACTTGTGTTTCTTTATGTTGTGTGTGTGTGTGTGTGTGTATGTGTGTTACCTTGGTGATATGTTGACCTCCAGGATCCAGGGTTTGAGGTTCTCATCCAGCATGATGTCAAAGCCGAACAGCTCGTGGCAGCTGTAAGGAGTCCGAACGTTCATCTTCAGCAGACTGTTAACGTACGGCTCCGAGCTGATAACCAACACACAGGAGGGAGATTAGAGGTTAGTTCACATTCATTATTATTTCATTACTACAAAGTGAGTCTTTCACTGCTACAGCTCCTGTGTGTCACGTACATTCCTGAGAATCCCCACCTCTACCTTCTACTCGACACCCAGAATAAAAGATTCCTCTGAGATTTGTTTGTGGGGGTCGTGTCAACAACACACTGACTAAAAGAATCCTGACATTTATTCAAGGTGTGACATACAACATTGAAATTAGTCCATTTACTTTGAAAGCAGTAAGACTGCCAGTTATCTATGTCAGACAATATCTAGAAGCACAAAGTGAAAGGAAACTTGATGCCCCTGCCATGACACCAGACTACAGAGCACCTTTTTCCACAGGCTGTAACACTCCTCTAACGATCTTCTGCATTAAAAAAAATCTGCACAAAAAAAAAAAAAATTTCTTGTGTAGCATAATGGGACATTATATTTAAAAAGTGTGTCATCGGGTTGTGATGCTAAAACTACAAAAAAAACATTTCACTAAAACGAAACAGAACAATTTGTTAAGAAAAACATGAACTGGCCTGCTGCTCTGCAGCCAATCAATGACCAAATGTGCAAACTTACGCAATGACAGTTTTGATCACAATGTCTTTAATCTTCTCCCAGATCAGAGTGGTGTTGACTCCCCTAGAACCAAGATACTGCCACAAGGCCTTCAAAGCCCTGAAAACACACACATACAAACACAGGTTTTGTTGGAGCTGGGGAACACATGCTCATACACCATGCATGTAACAGCAGCAAATACGTGTCGCAGATTTAGGCTTCGCTTTTTCGTGGGACACGTTGGAGGAAGAATTCTAGTTGCTGGTTTACTTAAACTATTTGGAAGGAAACAAATAAACACAATCCAGTAATGATTCATTCATTCTTTCCTTTCTATCTGTGTTGGCTGGGTTGCATTCAGTCAGGCTGTGCCCTTAGTCCTCCCTTCACACCTGTCACACACACCTTACTTCCTTCCTCTCCCCCATTTTACCCCCTGATCCTTTTACACTTCCTCTTCCTCCTTCATTCCCTGCTTTCGCCTCTTTAGATAACCACCTTCCCTGCCTTCATGCTTCTTTGATCCAAACATAAGCCTTCCTTCTTTCCTCGTTCTGTTACCATTTGTGTCCCTGGCAGGCCTTGTAATCGCTGTTAGTCTGGTACTCAGAGTTCTTCTTGTTGACGCTGTAATTGGTCAGGTGCATGAACTTGTTACTAAGAGTCTTCATGGAAGATGAATACCTACAGAGGAGAAACACAAATGTAGAACTGAATCAAGTATGACCTCAATAATCAGCTCTGACAGCTTATTCAAAGTGTCACTACTAAGCCACATTGATTTGTAGATCATACAGTTTTATATTTATTATTTGCATATATATTTTACAAGCTGACTTTCTCCTGCTTAACTGACAGACTTCACCCTGGTGATCATTTATGTTGCATTTTACAGTAAATAATCTACAGTATTTGGCCCTGTCACTGTGGTGGATGAGATGGAAACTGACTTGCAGCTGGCGAATCGAACCAGTCCGTCAGAGAAGATGTAGATTCTGAGCGGGTCGTAGGCCGTCACATAGACGTAAATCCGCAGGTCGAACTTGTTACCGCTGATGAGGTAGGGCTTGTGAAGGTACCTGCAACACACAAGCACAATAAAAATGTTTTATCTTTAATACAATGTCACGATTTTGATTCACAATTGATAGAAATGAGTTTTCAATTTCAATCAATGAAATTGAAAGCAGAATAAATGATTGTCCCAGAATATTTCTTCTCTACACTCCCGGCTGCTTGCACACATCCAAAGGAAAAAAAAACCCACAGCACTCAGCTCGTAGGCTGTGCTTCTCACACACACACACACACACACACACACACACACACACACACACACACACACACACACACACACACACACA
>JAPZEA010000022.1:24193795-24205489 GCA_029783685.1 Heniochus monoceros | reverse complement strand
CGATTACTTGGAAATATTACATAAGCTATTGTGTGTTTTAAGTTTTCAGATGCAGGCATTTCAAGCTGTGTAACCTTGTCCTTTTGGTCCACCTTGACCCTGCGCTGTAGAAGAAGCTGCACAGCTTCCTTGTTTTTCCCGGCTACTGCGTAGTGGAGGGCAGTCCTATCATGCTGAGGCAAACAAGATATACAGTATATTATCCATTTAATATAGATTTTTACAAAATCCCAGAAATTACCTGCCTTTGTGTCTGTCTGTAGGATATTATACAATGCAGTATACTGAGATGCAAACAAAGGGTTTCTCTACTTAGACCCACCACATTCTTTGCATTGGCGTTCAGCCTTTTTCCTAAAGTCTTCATGGTCTCCACATCATTTCTCTTAGCTGCTTCTATAAACTTCTTCTCTGTGTCAAGCACTGCACAGGAGACAGGAAGGATTTTACAACACGGGGCTGGATTTACATAAGGATATATATATATATAATATTTAATATGCATGACAGCATGTACTAGGCTTAATATACAACCAGATGATGTGTGAAGCATTTACACTGTGTCATAACCTCAACAGGAGCACTGTAAGGTAACGAGAGTCAGTACTGGTTTTAGGTTTCAGCCTTGTGCAAATATAGTGTGTTTCTTGAAAAGAAATAGTCATGCTACAGGCAGACAGTCAGTGCACCACAATAAATGGCTAATAATTAACTCCAGCTTTAACAGTATAAACTCACGGGCTCAGCTTTAAAATCTTGCTCCATAATGATCTATAATTTTATGCTCTGTAAAGACACATTTATTTTCCACATTGTCTTCATTTTCCTGTCCTTGTGTACTCACACATCTCTTTGTTGTCAAAGCTGTTGTCTGTATCTTTGTCCGAGTGCTTGTTCAGTATGAAGTCAGCAAACCCCCTCACAGACTCCTGTCTCATCCACTTTCGAGGGTCCAAATCTTCCTTCGCAGGACAATGCTTCTTCATCATTGCCCTGACAGCCAAAGCTCTTCTCTCCATTTGGAAGCTCTTTAAATGGTCACGCAGCACCTGTCTTTACCCAGTTTCATGTAGTTCCTGTCTTCAAATAGGGAACAGCATGCCTTGAAATGGAAGTATACTCCTATTTTCTTAAAGCCCAAGGGCTGGTCCATGTTTACTTTCCAAGCTCACACCCTTGAGAGACTATTCAAGACCAGAGAATATTCAACATGTCACACTTCACCTGTGTAGCATGACTAGGAGGTGGTGTTAGTATGGCTTCCTTTATCATGCCTTGAGTAACATAAAGCCGCTTTACCAAATGTTTTTTTTTTTACTTAACTTCCATGAACACTGTGCAGTGTTTACAAAGGATTAAAATGGCGACTCTAATAGTAGTTTAACTTGTGCGGGGAGGTTGTTGAATTGACTAGTTACACACACTCTTTTTCAAACACTCCAGTCATAAACTTACTTTAAACCAGTCTAATTCTGTGTGTTTTGTTTAAATTAGAGAAGGAGAATGGATGGAAACTAATTGTAAAATCACCCAGAGTGAAATTTCAGCAGATTGGTAATTTATTGCAACTTTGATTTACATGATAGAATGATTCTCTTATCTTGATTAAACATATGCAGTATTATCAATGAAAAACATGATAAACATGGTCCATTTAGCATTTATTCAAATACAAACATTAATCTTCTATTTGGTGAGTTAGAGAAAATAGGCAACGAAACTGGCACTGACAGACAACAAGGTCATAAATATTTCCATTAATTTGCCAGAATTAAAACAAACAGAATTTTCCTTTGTCATCTTTAATTTCTTATCAAGGGCATGGCTTATAAAAGACAAAAAAGGCATATTAGTGCAAATACTTAACTCCTTATATCAGCGATCTTAATCACAGATTTTTGAGTGCAATGGCTGTGAGGACAGTTTGAGCCATAGAGTCTGTAACATGACTAAAACCTTACCACAGGAACAAATTCACATTTCTATATTTCCTGTAGAAAACTTCTTCAGTTCCTCCAGATGAGGATGGACATTCTGAGTGCATCGCTGTCACCTGAAGAATTTGTCGATGGTGTTTCGAGTACCGAGGCCTTTAGCTTTTTTAGAAGGAGGAGATGAAGGCGAGTCCCGTCTGAAAGACATGAAATCAAAACCAACAAAAAACAAATGATTTTCATAAATTAAAGCATCCCATGTTCACATCATTCATGCTACTTAACTGTACATGGAATATGCAGAGACCACATATCTCACCTTTTGGTTTTGCCCTTGTTGGCTTGTGTTGGCAGGAGATGGCCTCTATCTGTGATCAAAAAACAGACTCTCATGAACATAGATAGGAAAAAAAACTCCATCATTATCTCTTCTCAGAGAAAAAAATGGCATCCACTGAGGAGGAACACAATTACAGCACCTATTCAGGGATATAAAGAGTGCAATTTCTGGGGCAGGCTTGTTTAAGAGGAAACCAGGGTGCAGTTCATTGTAGGAAATGAATAGGTGAGAAAGTGATTTAGCCATTTCCAAGACCAGGGCAAAGGAAGCCCCATGGGCTGAAATGAGATGTCTTTTCTCTGTAGGAATCAATACAAACTTCTCACACAATGTCACTGTCAGTAAATAACAAGGTCACAGGCCACCGACATCCTCCCAAATAGACATTCCTTCTGTTAACTCAAAAGATGTAATACAGCCACAGTTTATAGACGTTACTAACAGGATCGTATCTGTCATCAGTAGAGACAGATACATTCTCAGACTTTAGATCCATGCATGAAACACTGACCTGGGACTCCACAGTACACAAAGAACAAAATGAATAATTAAAAGCGGCTATAATCAATGTTTTTATATGACAATGTATCAAAACAGACCTGGCGTTACGGGCCCCCAGGCCAAACCATGTATTTTTGGTTGTGATTTATTATTATCATTATTGGGTTTATATGTGCTTAATCCAAATATTGTTTATACAGTTTTCTTTCTTTTTTTTGTGGGATGGAAAGCTGAAAGAATTGTCTATTTTTGATAATATGGTCTAAGTACAACCTCTGCTGGTGATCCGCTAGACTGGTTTTGAGTTGTGCATAACAACATGAGTGACGTCAACCTCTCCAGATTTCTGCACGTTATTTTTTTAAGTGGTATGATGCAGCTAAAGAGTCATATTTATCTCAGACGTTGGTAGAGACGGATGGCTAAAACAGAATGTATATGTTAATAAATAACTGTTTGATAGCAAGTTCCCTATATCAATTTAAAAAGTGATATGACAATGATGCGTTCACAACTTGTTTGTGCTGCCCCCAAGTGGCAAAAAAACACTTATTCCAGATAAAATGATGAAAAAAGGGCACAGGATAAGGGTTTCCTGGTAGGTGAGAAAGTGTTCAACCTCATTTACTACACACACTCACCCACTGCCTTGCCATTAGTAGCTGAAGGTGGATTTAAGGGCGATGATGTCTGTCCTCCCAGCTCATGCAGGACCTCCCGGTTCAAGCAGAGGTCAACGTGGTGGTTGAAGGTAATGAGGTCGTCATTGTCCTGGGTCAGCTGACATATTGGGCAGATGAGGACAGGACCTTTATCACTGCATGAGCGAGGCTGTTGCGAGGTCACAGTTTTGTTGTCACCATTGTTCGACAAAGCTGTTTGAACAGAATCACTTTTCGAGCTGTGTTGGTCTTCCTGAGGATCACCTCTGACTGACTCCTGCTCTTCATTGTTCTTTGCCTTCTCCTCTTCAACCTCACCCTCCCCCCTCCATTTGTCCACCACTTCATATTCTTTATGGTCATTCTCTAGGTCTGAATCTGATTCTGTGTCAGAAATTGTGCATTGGTTTGGCTTTCTAGAGGCATCAGTGAGACACTGGTCTATATGTGTGTTGAAGACATTGAGATCAGTCGTCTCTACCTGCCTGAAGCAGACTGGACAGGTGAGACTCTCTGACGCCATGCCACCACAGCCTGATGTGGATGCATGAGCCACGACCGGAGAAACAAGATGATTTTCTGAGAGATCTGAAGCTGTACAGTCACTCTTGTGTGCTTTTGTTGATGATTCAACACTCTTTTGAGAAAAAGCATCTGTAGTGGTAACCACAGAAGCATCCTCCTTGGGTCCTTCCTCCTGTGTGCTTGCATTCTCTACCTGGAGCTGCAGTCTTCTGACATGAGCCCTTTGGAAGAAAGACCGTTGGGGTTCTTCACCGGTGTTCCTCCCCTCTAACCCTCTCTGCTTTCTCCAGCTGGGAACTTCCTCTTGTCTCTGGCACATCTGCACTGGAGGAAGAGAAGGTTTGAGGCCAGGGCAGGTTTGGGAGGAGTGATTGAAGAGATGTTCTTTCTCAAGCTTTTGATGCATTGCCTGGGAAGTGGCAATAGAGTCCATCTTGCCTGGGTGAAGAAAGCCAAGGATGCTCTTCTGCAGGGGCTTTTTATCATCCGAAGTGACAAAAGCAGAGATTCTCACACCTACGAGCACAAAAACAAATTATCTGGTGAAAACTTCAAGATGAATGAAAAATGTATTATTATTTCCACAAGCAGTGTGTCACATATCATTTAGATTTATTTCAAGTTACTTATATCAGTAGGTACGTCAGTTATATTGCTAGATCTAATTACCCATGAGCCTCAGTCTGAGTGGCCGGGGGCTTTCATTGTCTCTTTCCGTTTTCAGTAGGTCCTTAGCAACAGCAAAGATCTCGTCCACTGTAGCAACAGCATACGGCAGCGTCAGCGCCCTGGTTTTCACCTCAAAGTTCACGTTCTTAAGCTTCAGTGTTACTGTTTTACCCTTCAGGAAAATTAAAAAAATATAAAAAGCTGAATTCACATTAGGAAAACAGTTAGGACAATGTGTGTCTGCTGTCTAACAACCTCTCAATTATAAGCATAATCAATGATAGAGCTATGGAATGCCATAAATTTAAGAGAGGTGGAAATCTCTGTAACCTGTCATATCACTGATTGATCTGTCAGAACGCTTTTTTGTGAGGAACATGCCACAAAGCGCTTTCATAGTAATGTGATCATCTCCTATGGATACATTTCCAAGGCTGATAGTAGCCCCTGCTGTCTCCTTAATGGCCCTCCATTTCCTCCAGCTATCAAGGCCACATCGGGACCCAGGCAGGGGGGTGATGGTCGTGCCAAGCCATCCAGTCCTTTCTCTATCGATTCGCAGAGGAATGAACAGGTTGAGGTAATTGTATGAGATTCAGTTTGGAGTCTGGGTGATTGCAGGAAGGCCAAGAATAAGATAGTATTTCTTTTTTTTGTTGTTGTTGTTTTTACCAATATAACCCTTTTCTCTCAATCCATTTTTGTGGCGTTGTTCATTTCTGTTCAAACATCAGCAGCGCTCGCTTTATATCGCTTCACACAGTGTGTTAAGGCAAGATTCATCCAAGCAATGTCACAGCGGCAATAAAATGAAACCCATGAACATACAATATAACATCATGTGAGGTTGATGTAACCAGGACAGGTCACCAAAGTTGTGTTTAAGACAGCCCGCTCTTTCATAAGATATGCAGAGAGGTACGTGTGTGGTGAAAAATTAATAAAGCAGCCCTCATTCACTACCTTTAGGCCTTCTTTCTTCATGTCTTCTGCCAAGTCTTCACAGAGCTCCCTGCATAAAGACAACTGCTCCTCAGCTTTACTCAGTTCTTTAAATGTCCTGTTAAGTGTCAGAAAAGAGTGGGGCAGCGGGGGAAATGAGGGAGAGTTAAGAGGACAGACACTAAAAAAATCAATTCAACGTCAGTGTCTATTGATGCCTCATTAAACCATACCTTTCTGTGCTCATGCTTTTTCTTTCTTCATGTCTGTACAAAAGCAAAGACAATGAGTATTATCTCCTCTCTCTGAACCAGACTGTTTTGTTTTAATCAGTTGTGCTGAGTTTTATTAAACAGACAGAGAAGTACCTCGGTACATATGTAGAGCCCATACCGAGAGAAACCTCCATGAAATGATGCCAGGCTGTCTCGGAGAACAACAACACCAGCAACGCCATCTGCTGGCCAAGGTGACGTCTTTAAATATCTTGTTTCGTGCGAAGTGACAGTCCAAAAGCCCAAAGATACTCAGATTATAAGCATATAAAGAGGAGAAAGGCAGCAAATACTCACATTGTGGAAGCTGGAGCGAGAGAATTTGTAGTTTTCTTGCTTGAAAAATGACTTAAAATCTGTGTGTGCCCAAGCAGGCTGGGGAAGGAAGGTGTTTGTATGCTTACCTGTGATTATGTACATGCATGCTTATACTATGTGTGTGTGTGTGTGTTTTGTGTGTGTGTGTGTGTGTGTGTGTGTGTGTGCGTGTGCGTGCACGGGCCAAGTTTCCCCACTGGAAGCAGGCGAGAGCATTAGGGTGTTGCTTGTACAACTCTGTTGGCAGGATGGACACATGTGGTAGATAGCTAATGATAGCATGCAGCGTATAATGAGATCCTACTCTCCGTCTGTCTCCCCTACCTGGCATCATGCATTAACCATACAAGAGGAAGAGGAGGCACGCATGGTATTGACTTTTGAGTGGGTGTCTGCTTGTCCGTTGTTGGTTTTGTTTAGCACTCAGAGGTAAGCATGGCTGCAAGCGCCGCACATTTATAACAAGTATCTTTTTTTTTTCTTTTTTTGGGGGGGTTTTATTTTCATGGCAGGAGCTCGTTTTTTTTTTTTTTTTTGTGAGGCGAGAATCTCTCCTCATCTGCACCTCTTGAGCTCTGTTAAATGGTGGTAAATTGATTTTGGATGTGCTGCAATGTATACGCTTAACAAGCCAAATGGGTTCAGTTTGTGGGTTAGTTTGTGTGTTAGGAAGATTAATCTATTAATGTATTCCACACACTCATAATCCACTGTATGTTGTGTGATGGAGGGAGGCGTTGGCAGCGGTCCATCTTCTTGCCCAGTAACATATATTTATCCTCTTCACTACACAATCCTCTAGGCTGCTCAAATCCCCCAGGGGGTCCCAATGACATGCTTACTAATGTGTGCTTTGGAAATGGAGTGCTATTGTATCCCCTAAATCTCACAAAGCACTGTATGATTTGCCCATTGTCGTTAAATCGCTTTGCTTGTGCCAAGTACTTGCATCTCACAGAGGCTTAATGCTTTGAGGGTTTCAGGGACAGCTTCGAGTTCCTCTTTTGTTGATTTCGGGGAAAAGTGCCAAGACTGCTGCGCTGAATATTGTTTTGAGTATGGAGGAGGGAGGGGAAGAAGGGCCATTGCCAAGCGACTCCATTGAGCCCCGTGAATGGGCCATTCATATTTAGGAGAATCACCCAGATGCCATATTGTTGGCTCAACAACGCTAAATATTCTCCAACAAGGATGGGATTGTAACAGGTTTTTGAATTGTGCGAGTGCAGAAAAGGACGTTGGGAAATTGGAAAAAAAAACAGACAACCCCTCAGCCCCTCTGAAAGGGGTGAATAGTAAAGCAAAAACCAATAAAACAGTGACATGATAGCGTTCCTGTTTGCTGAAAACATTTTATTTATACTTTTTTAGTTGTGCAAGAAGAGAAGTGTCGGTCAGATTAGTGTTCACACTGTGAAGAGTGCATTTTCTTTTTTATTCATACGTGCATCACACAGCTCTGCATTGTCCTGCACAGGAAGTCAGTGAACTCATCTTTGTATATATTTAATATGTAGCAACAGTTTGCTTAAACACACTTTAATATGCTTAACGCCCTTAAAATTGCTAAATGTTTATATACCTCTTATAAATGCTATATTAAGTCACCTCAGCAGTTGCTAACATGTATTTTAAGCCTATACTAATGACTAATTTTCCATATTAATGCTTTCAGAATATCATAAAAATGACATTTAGAAATAGTGATGCTATATTAAGTAACCTCACTGTGCTGTCAGCCTTCAGAAAGCTACATTCTAGCATCACTGAGGCAGTTGTGTATGAGGGCTTGCTGCTCGATGTGGCGGCCTCAGGACAGCAGGTGCTGGTGGGATTCGATCCCAGGCCAGCAGGGGCGGACAGTATGTGGCTGCTGAGGTTCTCAAATCCCCCGTCACTGCATACGGAGCTCTCTTAACGTCCGCCCGCTCGCTAAACAACCTTGAAGCTGCCGCCGTAAGCAGCCGAACTCCTGTCCCCGCACCGTCAAAGGGTCTAAGACAGGACTTAACAAAATGTCATTGTGGTCTTTTATGTCATGCATGCACTGAGTATTAATCACGGCTGGATCTGCGCCTGAGAGGCTGATCAAATTTATTGTTTGGCTGCACGGGACAGTAATGGGTGTTTAATTACTCAATAAAAGCCCTTTTATAGATTCCCAGGCCTCCTGTGTGTTGAGCAAATGGTATTGATCTGTCTCCGGGCTGCAACATGATAGCCTGTGAAGGAGAATTAGAGCCGTTAGCCTGCTAGCGCTTTCTCATTCATTAGCTGCATTAGCCAGAGGGTGGTTAAGACGTAGCATCATTGTTAATACCAAAGTCTCAAAGGTTTTTGTGTCTGCCTTGTGTTGTAAAGCTCCGCGCACCTCATTTACACAAATATGGATTAGATGAGCAATGAATAACATTGACCACCGTGGAAAGTGTTTCAATAAGAATCTCCAGGAGAGTCGTTTTTCTTTTAAACATTTCCCTCAGTGTGGTTTGTCAATGGGCTAACCGCAGTATAATCCACAGGACTAAATTTGACAACGCCCTTAGCTGAGCTGTGAGCTGTATTAGTCGGGCTACCATCTAGACCGCATGTTTAATCCCACCGCTTCCCCACCTTCTAATCTGTAATCTGACGGCTCCTCCTCCTCCTCTGCCTCCTCCTCCGAGGCCTAATTCTGGATCTCCGTCCTCCTGCTGGAGCTGCAGGCTGGAGAGCAGCTCTCAAAGGGAGAAAAAGGCTGAATGATAATGACTGACTGCGTCTCAGTACGGGTTTCTGTCCGTGCACTCGTGCTAGCATGCATGTTTGGTGCTCATGTCCGGGCCTGCACGCTGTCCACTGTATTTTTTTTTCCGCCTAACTGCATCTGCGTCGCGTCCATTGTTCTTTTATGTTCAGAGCATATTGCTGCCTCTGTGAACCAGCTCCACTTCTCTTGATGCACAGCAAAACCACTGCAACATCTCCCTTGATGTGTCCATATCAAATGAATGTGGCCTATTACAGACGTGGTGGAGTCAGTTGGGTGGCTTTGTGGATGAGAAAGGGCCTGCAAGGGACCATGAAAGAGACATTGTCCAATAAGGACCGTACAGTTTCTTTGTAGATAAATGGATTTTCATGCTTATCAACTCGGACACTGACATGAGTGAAAACTGTGGAGAATGTGGAATTATTCTCACTCCTCGGCCGTACACATGGACAACTGTAGTTTCAAGTGTGTGTGGTCTTTCATTGTTCTGCTGCAAGGTTTTTTATTTGGGTGTTACATTCAATTTGGAACAATGTGCACTGTTAATGCCACAAATGTGCATCATGCTTGCAGCCGACTGTATCCTTGTGGGAAAATGATACTGAATGAACTCTCCTCTTCCCGGTATTTACTGTACGTACATATTGTCGGTGTTGTGATGTGGGTCTCTCATCAGAACAGAGGAAACAAATTTAGCTCTTAGCTGAACCGTCATACATTTTTTCTCACGTAGTCAAATGTGGTTTTGAGACGGAGCTGCGAGCAATAAGTAATTTCATATATTGATATCAATACGGTTACTTTTCTAGCACAGTATGGCAAATTTAGACAAAATTACATGTAAAATGATTAAATTGATGTTATGCAATACAACAGAAAAGAAGCCCTTCACATTCATAAATAAATACAACTTGTTTGGAGTGTATAGCTCAACACTTAATTGTTTTTATATCAAAATCATGATTTAAATAGTGCAATCTGACATATTGTTATCTTCCAATTGACCAACAAATGAAAAGACAACGGAGAGTGAAAGTGAAAAGGGACAACATTTCAATATTTGATAACCCATTAGCTAACGTTAGCATTCAGCCACTTCTTAGCTAACGTGACGGTTAGCCTACGCGATAGCCTACATCTTGGACGTATTTATTTAAGCCTACAAGTAAAACACACTGCTTATCAAATCTTATCTTATCATGTTAAAGTCTCATAATTCAGACTGTGAAGTGGCTCGTTAGCGTCAATGCTACGATACTGCTGACAGCTCTTCACTTTAGCCGCTCAAGCTAATAGCTCGAGCTGTCAACAGGTTATTGTTTATTGCCTTAACTTGCTAACTATATAGCGTTATCACTGAATACAACACCACTTTTGTCATGTTCTGACCAAATTCAAATGTTTTGCTGTAAGGTCAAGTATGTATCAAATACTTTAATAAATACAAAAATTAACTGCATTATTTCATCTGATCCTATTAGATTAATCACAATTTAAGTCGCAAAATTGTTCCGCACTGTGAAGGAGTTTCTTCATAAACCAAATCTTTAACTAATTTTGCCAGTTTTTAATCACATAGGTCAGAATTATTCATTTGGGCCGAGCCCTGGGACCTTAAATCCACACCAGGATTCAGAAAACAGAATACATGAAGCCAAAGATTTCACCTGATGAAGCTGAGAGTAAACCCCCGCAGACATAAACCGGGCCTCTTGTTTCATGTTCTAAACCAAAGGACACGTGTACATACATGCAAGCATGCCCACACAGACACGCATTAAACCCTGTTCACATTCCGCTGCCTGTGGGGCGCGAATGAGAAGCGATGTCTACTCGATGCCGAGCCAGTGATCTAGGTAATCTGCCTGTGCTGTGGGACAGGTCTATTGGTCCACAAATCAATTGGCTTCATGTCCGTGCCATTAGGCTAACATGGCGCTGCTGAGGCGCTGAGAGCGGTAAACAGACTGTTTAATTCCCCTGGACACTGGCCAGGTGGACACTCTTCCTCCTGCTGCTTCCTCCTGATCCCAACCGTTTCATTTTTTTCCTCCTCCCCTCGTTCTATCGTCCTCTTACATTGACTCCACTTCAGTCAATGCGGTTATTCTCAGTGGACGAGTGCTTACAGGAATATTGCTTGGAGGGATTGTGTGTGTATGTGTGTGTAAAGAGGAGAGATTTTGGCCAATGAACCCTTGCTGTGCTCTGTCCTCCAGTACTGTGTCTATACTGAGTAAGTGATCCCTCGGGATGCAGTACACACATCCAGCATCCCTCCCTATCTCTCTCTCTCTATTTCTCTGTGTCTCTCTCCCTCTTTCTCTCTCTGTGTTTGTCTCACTCTTTGTTTCTCTCTCAGTCTGTTTCCCATTCTGTCTCTGTCTGTCTGTCTCTTTTTGTATCCCCACTCCCTCCTTTTTCTTCCTATCGCCAGACAGAAGCAGCAAACAAGTACAATAATATTATTGGTTGCATCAGGAACAATCACACGCTTACAGTATGATTAGAAAAATGGAGATTTATGTCCAGGCTGCAAGAATTTTTGCACTTTTACACCAAAACAACACAACGCCTCCGTCCCCTTGCTTCAGCTTTATGGACGCGACTAATGACTTGACGCTCATGTAGCGTCAACAATTCAGTTTATCCACTTCACCGCCATGCCGCGCATCCTGTTTCGTGCGAGCCTTCGTGCCACAGTATGGTAATCCAGCCAGCGCGTCCTGACAGATGAGTGTCGCTGGCAGTATCGCTGTCGTCTCATTTCCTGCGT
>JAPZEA010000022.1:23892633-23909484 GCA_029783685.1 Heniochus monoceros | reverse complement strand
AATAGAATTGTTGTACCATAGACAATGACAGTTGTGTATTGTTTTATAACCAAAAACAGACATGGGTGCGACTCAAGACAAGTTTGTTTTCAGACTGAAAGAACCACATGTATTCATTCATACACTCATTATTGTGTTTATATCCAGGGGGCATTGCATACAGGAGGAATATCAGGTGTGTTTTTGGTAAACCTTAAAATTGGTTTAATGCACTATGAAAAACCATACACTTGCATCAATCAAATGCAGCACTTACATGCTTGTTCCAGCCTTATGTTTTGGCCTTTGATGGTGTGGATATCCATTCCAGAGAGCATGCATTATTTTAATCAATTTGTATATGCAGGCTGCGCAGCCAAAAGCGTCAAATCGAACCCCAAGTCTGAATCGTGATTGGACAGTTCAGCTGAAGAGGGCTCACAGTCAGTGTTTTGAAAAGCTAATCCCAGTCTTTCTACTTAACATGATTTTCAATCCATAGCCTTGGAAATATTTCTTTTTTTTTTTTAAAGTAAATCCAGTATTTAGATTTAGAAACCAAAGTCTCAGTATTCAGTGTAAGGATGTATTATTTAAAAGAATCTAAATCAGAGTTTGACAAACTCTCCACCATGTTGGCACCAATGTAAAGCATTCCTATGTGCACTCTAGAATGTAGCCATCTTGGATTTTTTTGTGTCAATATGTTAAGCCTTTGTTAAACTCTATCTACAGTATATGTGGTTGGTATTTTCTCAGATAAGTATTTCGGAATATAAGCAATGGATCAGTGTTTCTTTGGCAACTTTATTTTTGTTTCAGGAGATTCTGTCTTCTTTGGGTTGGGTGGGATTCTCAGTTGCAGCAGTTCAACTTGTGCCTTATGTTTCTTTCTCTCACCAATTACATTTGACCTGAGAAATATCAAATGGCAAAGAGTGCCCCAGAAATTGACCCAAAATATTCATGATTGTGCATATGACGCATGTGTCTTAGTCATCAGAACCCTGACACCGCCTGTGTCCCTTCACAGCTTCCATAGTCGGCATCCTCTGTCACCGGCCACTGAGTCTGTCTCCTAGCTCCCTCCTAGTTTTCTGACCCATATCATCATAACAGTACTAGAAGGGCTGGACTGATGAATATAATATGATATTACTGTATTAAATACACATCGTGCACTGGCATACACACTGCTTTACAGCGGTGGTGGCAGTAGAAAGGTCCACTGTATCAGATGTGTTTCTATCCAGAGATATTGATTGTACTCACTGTCCTAGGTATAACTGAAGATCACTCACTCTGCCCAGCATTTAACCAGTTATTTACAACATATAATTGGTTATGTACTTTGCAAAGGAGGTACAGAGGAGGTTGTCATGGAACCCGCGTTCTCATACATTGTTGTTCGCTATGCATCAGGCCATGCCTGGCAATGACCTTAAAAGGAATTTCTGTTCTGGGTCCACCCTTCGACAAAGAGAAATAAGTGGTCTTATTTACTGAATAAAATGAATTCATGTAACAAGAATTGTGAATAATACCAGTAATAATTTGTAATAAGTTGTGCAGAAAGTGACTATCATTTCATGAAAACTATAGTTACTGCAGCTCTATGCAGTACAGCCTTAACCAGATGTAAAACTACAGTATTGAAGTGTTTGTTGTAAATAGTGTTAGTATGTCCATCCTGCATGGATACCGGTTGGGCTCGGCTATGCTGGGACTGTCTCCAAAAACCACAGTAGACCTTCTCTCTCTATTAAGACTGCTCAAGACCCAAGAAAACATACAGACGTGACTGCTCTAATTGATTTCCACATTTAACAAATTCTGCTACATTGACAGTGATTGTTCCAGTTGTTAAATTACACAGAAATCTGAAATAATTTGCCTTATCACACCTTTAAAAGTTCTTGGAGGATGCAAGCCCCACTGTAGTGCACTCGACCAAAAATAGGAATCCCTGCTGACTTGCAGCTATTTTGCCTGCAGCCAATTGGGGCTGTGCAGTAGCATGAAGAGTAGGCAAGAGGGTTGCGTGTGGGGGAGTTCTCAGAGGGCATAGCCAAAAATACACTCGTCCTAACGTTAGCGAGCTTAACCTTGCATTGCTAGATGACTTTCGGTGGGTCTGCAGTCTGTTGTGGTGAAGACGAGGTCTAGATATGTGGTCCGTGAGGTGTAGAGACTGCACGCTTGGCGGCCTACTCCTCCGTACTGTGGTCAGTCAGCGGTCTCTGATGTAAGAGTTAAAGACCCCAGGTGTTGTCTGTCCTGTCTGTCTCTCCTACCAGCCAATGCTCCGGTGCCTTCTAACACTGACAAGTATTGTCCTAATCCAGAGCTTTCACTCTACACAGAGACTGCAGAGGGGATGTGGCTGTGAATAGGGTTCAAGGTCACTGTTGTTGTATTGTATTTAGCAGCCAATCTGGACCAGTGGCTACAGGAGGCCCCAAAGCACTGATGTAAGGATCCTCCACCTTGTCTTTGGTCCTAGCATCCAGAAGTGTTCGACCTTACATCAGTGTCTGGGGTGTATTCACTGTAATCCACAGTTCACTACAGCAACTAGGATGGGATATAATGGCACCTAAATTTTGATCACCCCCCATTCCCTTTGTAGCATGCTGTGATGAGTGTCCTACACATGGAGTGAGGGGTCACGTGAGACAGAGCCTCATAAATGTACATGTAGTCATCCTCACAGCATATGTTACAGTTCTAAGCTATAATGTTGTTCAAAGCTAAAAGTGCAGATGAAGCATTGAGAAAACCAATAAATGTACTTCTTTAGAGCACAAAGTGAGCTCTTCTAACAGTGTGGGCATATTTTAGTTTGTATACATAGTGTATTTGAACCTTTTTCTAGAGTGGGTTTCCTTTATTTGCATGCTCAACTTGATTGTATGCATAAATATTTTAGACAAGCCGAAAGTTGAATTTCAATTGAATTTGGAGCAAGACTTGTACATTGTTTGATATGTTTCTTTTTGTAATGAATTTTTTAATTCATGAAGCATTTTTGTACATTGTATGAATATTAAAAACTGCAAATATTTGACATATAGAGTAAATACTAGATGCGCATGCATATGCATATATCCTTCACAGTATGTATGTGTAAATGTACACATATATTTTGTATTTGCATTTGCTGGCATACAGATATATGTCTTAAGCACATATATACATGCAATATATATGTATATCCATGTCCGCTGGCATGCTTTTGGTCATGTTTATCTTTCATGATCTTGTAGGTTTATTTTTTGTTGTTTTTTTTTTTTATTTCTCTTTCCTCAGAAAGAAAAAGCTCATTCTTTTGCTACCCTTCTGTTGGCTGGCAGCGTTGAGCACTTATTAAGAAGAACTACAGTTGAAGTTGTTCATGTTATCCATTGTGTGAAATAATAAATGACTTTATTGACAGCTGATTGTGGCACGGATTTTCTTCTTTCTGGTTACGATTTGTTATTCTGATGTCCTGAAACTGCTTCGTCACATGCTGAGATAAAGCTGATAAGTCATTTTGTGATTCAGTCAGTTAAGACTTTGTGTGTGTGTGCGCATGTGTGAGTGTGTGTCTGAGTGTGTGCAGCATGGGAGCAAGATGACAGGAGGGCTGAATGTCAGATGGTCTCAGGGAATGAGTACTAACCCACAATGTGCTCGCTTGTTGCGGTTAAAAGAGAGGGAATCCTCTCATCAGATTATGCTACAGCCTCACTCAGTCACACTCACACACGCTCACACACACATACCTACACACTCTTACTCTGGCACTTGTTCATTAGCCAAGCCTACATCTCTAAATCCTGCCTGCACTAGCCCATCAGTGTCAGTTCTAGGTGGGCTGGGCTGCAGGCTGCTCTGTTATTGGACGGAGCTGAGTGGGAAGTGCCCCACTATTGGCTGCTGCCAACTAGTAAAATTCTTCTGTTACCATGGTTGCAGGGTGAGCTGCCCAAATGTGTCTCAGTGTATCTAGTGGTGCTGATGGAACCGTTGGCATCACCGGTGTTATGCTGAAAAAATCCCCCCTCTGATGGAAGTCAGGGCTGCAGTGGGGCTGCACCCAAATCACTCTCCGCTGATGCCTGTAAATGAGCCCACATTGCCCCACTCCACCTCCAGCACAAGAGAGAGGATGAGATAGATCACCAGAGCTGTGATCACGATGAAACAGCACAGCAAAGCACATCCTGCATGAAGGATGTCCTGATGAGCCAGAGCTACACTTAAAAGGGGAAAAACAGGATCATCAATCTGATGTACAATGTGTGGATTTTCTCACCAGTTTTAGCATCATGTGTAGTTTCCTCCAAGACAGTGTCGTTCACTGCACATGCTCCAGGTGCATAGAAACATGCCATTATCACTAATTAACTGAAAGGTGGTGATGATTGAAAGATCCACAGCTGAAGTGAGCACACCATAATTCCAGAGACATTAATAAACGGGGGATTTTCCCATATAAAATAGCTTTTCTGAAATAGTTAGTAAATTTTGACTGTAAATATTTATGTGGCACCTTTCATGGCAAAATAAAGGTACAGTATATTCCACCTGGTCAGTAGGTGGAGTCCCCATGCTGGACAAAAGAAAGGAAAGCTTCAGAAATGGACTGAATTTAAGCTTCTTGTTTTGTCTTCTTCCCTTGCTGCTCCACAAGTGTGAAAAATCTTTCCAGAACTTTTCAGCTTTATATAACAGCATCATGAAATCTTATGAATCCTATCTTCTGTGACATCTGTGTATGGCAGAAATATTTCATTACAGTTATAGAAGTGCATATCAGTGTTATGATATAGCATGTGGAGACAGACTGTAATGGAACTGTAGGGGTGGAGGTTTGTGCAAATGTGCTGAAAGTGTAGGAGGAGGACAGGCCTTATAAATTGTGGTGCTCAGTTGGGGCCTGTAGGTTTACTGTTCCCAAACTTAAACAACCTGCTTCTTATGGAAAATGTTTCAAAAAATTTGGGAGGATCTTCCCCCCAAACCTCTGAGGACCAGCCTCCTCTGGAATGTAGGATTTAGGGTTGAGGGAACCTGACAGCGTGTGCATCGAAAAAATGCGTATGGTCCAGTCACAATTCTTGTGCTCTATGTAACCCACATACATCCGAGACATGGTGCCATTTTTGAAGAGGTGCATCTCAGCTGCAGAACAAAAAGTCAGTGCAGATTGCCCATTGAACTCCTCTGAATTTATTATGGAAAGGTTACCAAGTTAGCTTGCATGCTGAGTTCTGTTGACTTGGATTGGTTATTTAAAGATTATGATGTGTACCTTTCCTTAGAAAGCTAAAAACCCTACACACACTAAAAACCCAGATTGCATTGTTCTGGTATTGACAAAAATGTTGACTAGTTTGCAGATTTTACATGTAGCTTGCAAGTTCTTACTTCACAAGAACCATTTGTGTATGTGTACGTACCAGCAAGTCTGAAATAAAGTCACTATTTACATTTATGGATTATCAACTATAATAAAAGTTTCACTCTCTCTCACCTGAGTGATGTTCAGCTGTCCCCTTAAAGGATCAGCTGCTTGCAAAGTACGCCAGAGTGCTGCAAAAAGTGAGTTTTTTCTTTTGATTACTTGAACATTGGGTAAAGTCAACCTCCAAAGAACTTGGTGAGCAAAAGGTTGACTGATCAATTTCTTTATTTTTCTTTGGCCACATCATATCCGCTGTTAAAAGTGAACACATCATTAAGACTGTAGTTGATAGCCAGCCAACATGCACATTCATTCTATCACCCTGCTAGTCAACCCAAAATTTACTGAAAAATAAACAACACAAACTTAATTATCATTTTCCTGACTGGGTTTTAATTTGCTTTGCTGGTGTTGTCAGTCTGTGCTGCTCATTTGTTTGTAGGGAGGAAAAGATGGCCCAGATCAGTCAAACAGGCCCCCAATAAGAGCCAACAAGAGGCAGCAGTACTGGACACACAACAAAGACTACATGGGCAGTGGTCGGGTACAGACATTCAACCACAGGCCAACAACAGACCAATGGTGGCCCAACAACGACCAACTGCATCCCTAACATTGCTTCCAGCCACGAGTTTGAGCTTCCTTTAGTGGGAGACGCTTTGAAGGAGCTTTGAAGTGTCATAGATAGAGTGGGTGAGCTTTTGGTGATTATACTCTCAAATTGTTGATTCTTCCTCCCAAATTCTACCCACTTCCCGAAACCTGCATAAATCAGCATTTTACCAGCATATGTTCCGGTAGCACATTCTGTACAACAACAGGACGCGTTTGTGGAGAGAAGCCTGCTTTGCTGCTGGTCTCTGCCCAGTCTTGTCATATCAACATCCGCAGCACAACCGTCTGAAGTAGCTATAAATTATCACAATTGTTTGTGTTGACTTTTGGCAATTCATCACCATCTCTATGCCAACAAATTCACCTATGAATTATTTCAAAGCTCAGCCTTTGTGCCTTACAGTACACAAACGCTATGAAGCCGCAGGGAGTCTACACAAGTGTCTATGCAGCACCATGTTTGGCTCCTCTGTTACCACTGCTTTTCAGAGTAAGACCAGGAATTTATTCCTCTGGGTGCAGACTGTCATCCCAATGTCACCTTTTATCTGAAATATTAATTTTGCTCTTTATAGCCCTCGCTGTGACTGCTTGATTCCTAAATGCTGCTGCGTCCCTTCAGTACAAAGTGCAAAAATAGACTCTTAAATGTGACACTAATTATTCTGCAACATTTGTGAACCAATTTCGACACTAACTATTTGCAGTTTTTTCCAAGTGTTAACAATGATTAAAATTTGAGTCAGGATGCATGAGCGCCAGTGAATATCAGTGACTGTTTGAGGCACATCCAAAGCCACACAGACCATCAACAACAGACAGAGCCACAAATTTACAACAGACAGTCCTGCAGTCCAGGCCAACTAACCAGGAAGTCTGCCATGTAACCAAGCATCCCTTCAATTTATCTCTGTTGGTGTTTTCAGAGGATGACTATTGCGTGTGTTTATAAAGATGGATGGAGCAGACAACATCTCAGAGTACCCCCTCTCCCCTCCTCTCTCTTTCTCCACTGCACAGTGATGGGAGACACCATCTGGTGGTGAAACGTACCACTGCAGCTCCAGCACCTCATGTCACATCCACAGGACAGAGAGCACATCACTCACCCAAGTCAAAGCAGTAAATATGACAGGTACACAAATGCAGTTTTCCAGTTTGAGGAGAAGGAAGATGAAATGTTTTTTTTATGGCTTTGAATGATATAAATCTGAACTATGACCTCAAGCAGTCAAACCTACACACCCCAGGGCTTTATTCATGGATCCACTTGAGAGATCAGTGCAGGAAATATTGTTGCTGAAAGTTGGCTATGTCTGTGTGTGGCGCAAAGAGGAAAAAACACCCGAGATATAACAGAATGTGTTCTGCATAGAGCCGGCCACTGTTGCCACGGTGACAGTGTGACTCATGGCAGTTTGATTTGGATTTAGAGCGGTGCCCTGTTTTGTGTGTGGATGTGCATGAGCATGTGCGAAAATTTACCTGCCTGTATATATGTAAATACGTGCACATATTATAGGCTTATGTTTGCGTGCTGGTGGGAAAGAAAGGAAAAGAAAAAAAATGAAATGGAGAATTTCCTGTGCGCAGTAGTAATTGTCCACCTCTCTCATGTCTCCTCAGTCACAGTTAGAGCCTTTGTTAGCAGATTGGCTCTGCCTTAGTCTTACTAATGATGCCAACACTTAGGTAATGTGCCTTTTTGATGAGAGTAGGCCACTTAATCTCTCTATTCAGGCGCCATCTCGCACACACACACACACATACACACACACACCCCATTACGGAAGCATCATGCCAGCACACTTATAGAAGTCCATGGCCGAAGGTGGTCTGGGCCCTCTTGTCTTTGCTTCGGACGTTATTACTGGGCCTGTAATTCCAGAGCGTGGATTTTGTGGCATCACGCTTCAGCTGTGGCTGGGCAGTGGAGCAGCCTCTGTCCCAGCTGGCTTGAGATTGAGTCTTGTAATGCAGCATTACTTAGTGGCCCCTGCTTAACAGCCATTATATTTTCCAAACCAAATCTACCTATCAAACGACTGAAGGATGACTTTAATTTGTGTAACTCATTCAAAATTCTAAGGCAAATAAAAGGTGTGCTGGCTCTCTCACAATATGTAATATTGATCACATAAGGGCCTGACTGCTATTAAGGATTTCAACAGTAATAACCATTTTGCATCTGTTACTCAACTTCTGGTGAAATTTGATTTCCCTTCTGGTCACTTTTTTAGAATCTGCAAATTAAGAATTTTGTCAGGCAGTCTATACTTCACTTAGATATAATGCCCAAATAACACAACTTTTATGACCTTATGACTAGAATCCCTACCCACAAACATTTACTCTCACAGTCTCACTCAGATTAAGGATTCTGTTAAGGAGATTTTGGATGAGTCATGGATGAAAGGGTTAGATGGGATCAAAGCATGTTCTATCAATGCTAGGCTTAAACTCATTTAGTGTAGTCATCCATCAGCTGCATTTTTCTTAGACCAAACTGAACAGAATCTTTCCTTCTGTGTCTGCTACCTGTGACAAGTGTTAAATTCGGTGATCTGGATCCTAGGTCATCTGTTCTTGTCTTGCCCCAAGATCAAGAGTGTCAGGGATGAAAGGGTTATCCTGAGAATGCAAACATTATTTTCCCCTCTTTGCTTTAAAAATGGCTAAATGACATGTTTTCTAGTCTTTACCTTGAAGAAATGTGGTATACTCTGTCCAATGCCCACCCCAGCTTTCGTAAGATGGGGACCCTTTATAGAACATATTAGAAGGGAGAGGTGTCAATCTTGGAACTAATTGTACTGGACCATATTGACCCACCAGGATTTCAGTTTTTCTAGCCTTTGTCTTTGGTCTTCCTCAACCTTGTCTGGTCTTGATTCCATCAACTTTTTTTCTGACCCTCAGTCCACTTATGGAAATTTCAGTCATTGTGCTTATTGACATGCCTATGTGAACTTTTTCTGTGAGCAGGCAGTTTGTTTGTTTTATTTTGTTCTACTTTGTCATTCCCATTGTAGTTTTTTGTGTTGTAAAAAAGGAAAACTTTCTTAAACAAAGTATATAAAAAAGAAATGCTCTATTTAAATCCAAGAAAATATGCATATATTATTCACAAATTATTGGAAATTTACATATTTCTTGAATTTTTGTCACTTCACTATGCCAAGACTTCAAGGCAGGCTTTTCGCCCCACCTTCAAATGTGGCCATTTTAAATAGGTATAAACACTTTTGTGATGTGTTTGATGGTACATCGTAGAACCTTGTCAATTTGAAGCAGATCAAGACCTTTGTTGACAAAACAATCTTGCTACCAAGCTACCTGGCTTTGATAATTTTTTTAGTGAGGTATCTGTGAAATGCCAAAGTTCCAAGGGAGTTCCAAATGAGATTAATGATAATAAGCCCCAGTGTGTTAAACTGAATACTGCAAAGACCAGGACAGCGTGGTGCCTTAAAAGCACCGACTATGCTGTCATTGGAAATACACCAAGGATTCCCATGTGGAAAGTTCCCAGTGTACCAGCTGACACACTTGTATGAACAACACTTGATAATTTCACTGTATGTCATTGATTTTGCTGATAACTGCTGTGCTGAAGTTCTGAACCACTCTGAATTGTGGAATGAAACTGACTGGATTCATTTTTATGGATTGGCTGCTGTATGTAAACCAATATTCACCCTTAGAGCTTCAGACTTTCTCTGGCATATATCCTATTACACCTCCTAGTAGCCACATGCTTCTGTTGAGCTCTATTTGCACAACCTGGTTATTTTCTTACATTATTCAAGGGTTAGAATTAGAAGAGGACCTTACAATGCAGAGGTCAACATAGATGGATTTTTGATACGTTCGGACTGAACCTGCCATTAACTGATGTTCAGTACCTTTATAATACTCTGTAATACTGAAATGGGAAACCCTCCCAAAACACTGGAGAAAAACAGGCACAAGAAAGTCAAGAAGTCAGGCCATCAGGCAGGCTTGAAACAAATACCCAAGTTAGGTCCAATTATTAGGAAGACAAAATGGAGATACACAGTAAGATTAAAACTGTGCAACTTTGACAAACCACACAGACACAGTATCAAGTTTTGGTTTGGGTTGAGTCATTTTATAGCATAAGGTTGGGGGCTTGGATCTGTATTTGGTTTGGTTATTTTCAAATTAAATTCATTCAAATATATCTCTCTTTCTCTCTCTGACTGTCCAGTTGTCTGCTTCCATGTGTGTCATGTGTTTTAACAAGATATACATTGCCAAATTGGAAAAGCCTTAGAAGCAGCCAATGTGTTGTAGGAACTAACAGTCTTAGTCTTAGTCTTAAATTTAGTTTTGGGTCTTGGGTCATGTTTTAGTCTTAAATTTGACACCACCAGTTGGGTTCAGCCAGGTCAGGTGTAAAGGATGCAGGTAATTGTTGGTGACAATTCAGGTATCCTCACTTTCAAGTGGTTCATGTGGTTAAGATAATCTTGTTAGCATAGTGTTAGCTTGTTAACAACCTGTCTGGTCATCTGAATGCAAGTTGTTTTTGCTCCACGCGATGTTCCAACATGTCAGTAATAATTTTGATGGTTTCCAAAAGTTAATATTCCTGAAAGTTTGAAAATAAGTTTAGGATTGTGAATGAGGATGCCCTCATTCACAAGGTGTGTAGTATTATCAGCATCTTTGAAAGTCAAAGTTTGCCCATAAATACTGTATTGATCAAGTCATATTATCACCTTATTGTCAAAGTGTGTCATAGTCAGAAGAGGACACTGAACCAGACCTACATCTGACCCTTGTATGGGTGGCACATATCTATCTACATTTTCTTGTGGCACTCCAGCATGAATGGTTCTGAGAGTAATCTATTTACAGTCTTAACACTGAACCTTAAACTTCCCTTTTACATACCCACCACTGACCTTGGGATTGTCCCAAAGCTGTCTGTTTGACCATTTTAGGAGGCTGTCAAAGGAGAAAGACAGAAAACTGACCGTTTCATCAAAACAGCTTGACTTTGCTACATACTGCCTTTGCCTTCTATTATACTTTGTCTGACAGAGAACTTAGCCATTCATTTTAGAGGTGAGCTAGTGGTGGGAGGATATGATTAGCATGCCAAGAGAGGCCTATATGGGAGATCAGCCTTTTGATTCAGTCATAAGGGTTTAAGACCGTTAATCTGACTGTGGAGATTTTACCACAGCAATGTGACGTCTGGAAACACACCAACCACCTTTACACCATTATAAAATGCCTCGTGTCTGGATTGTGTCTAGATCTGAGTAAGCATGATTAATGCTGTAATCCTCGTCAATTTACATCTCCTAGTTTATAGTTTCTAGGCCATTTCACATGACAGGGCTAAGAATTTTGTTGATTGTTTACATGATGTAAGATGAGTATTGTGTGTACATGTGTTTTGTGTACTTACATACTGTATATCTTTCTTCCCTCTTGGCATAGTCTCGTACATATTGCTATTTATTTCATATGAAATGTGTTTGTGTGTGTGTGTGTGTGTGTGTGTGTGTGTGAGAGAGAGAGAGAGAGAGAGAGACTGAAAGAGAGAGAGAGAGAGAGATGAGGAGTTATTGAAATGTGTTTATTTATAATGCAGACATCATGTTTTTCTACCTTGCAATGTTGATAGAGCAGATGATAGCTGGTCCACACTTTGTCAGTGTGGCTTCATTTTTGGTTCACCATCTTGTCTTTTGCACTGTCCCCTCTCACAGCATGAATGTTTTTGGTCTTTGATTAATCACAGTCAGTCTTCTCCGCTGCTGTTTTTGTTGGTTTGTTTTGTAAAGAATATAGCAGGAGCCATCTTACAGAGAGTTGTTTCATAAAGAAGGCTCAGACAAGCAGGGCTCATTGTGAAAAGCCCGTCTTGAATGACCTAAACAAACTAAACCAGGATGAAGCTGTTAAAGCCAACTCAGAGTTAATGAGGTCCGACATCCGTTCATGGCTATGAAACACAGGCCTGAAACATCAAGCACAGGTTACATCAATAAAGAAAGCATACATGTAAAGACAAAACTGTGATGTTGACCGCAACAGAGCAGCACGTTTTCAACAGATATTAGGAATGATAATAAAGCAAAAAAAAAACAACCAAAACTACTGGCATAAACAAAGGAAAGGAGAAGCTTTGGCAGCATGTTGCAGACCAGCTGGGGAGTCAGACTCTATTACAAGCAGAGATGAAGTCAGGATCCCGGAACTCTCCTGTTAGCTCAGTTTGGTGCAGCGCTCTGCTTGTAATCATGTCATCTTTGTTTCAGATCCTATGTGTTATTTGAATGTTCCTGGTATTATAACTGCTGAAAATGAATGCACAGGATGTAACATGACAATACAACATAAATAATCAATTAAGACAATTCGCAGTTTCTAAGAAAAAAAGTTCAGTTGAATTATTGTTTGTACAAGCGACATAATAGCCTTTGTATGATGAAAGTACTGTTAAAACACCTTCAGACTGGTTGTCTGTCAGTATTTTTGATATTATTGGCATTTCTGGGTATCTGTTTCATTTCTTTAATTTACATGAAAGAAAATGGTAACAATGCTGCTTTCACTCAGGCTACAGCCACAGGCCAAACATATTACCTCTAATTTAATTTCAGTAGCCTACTCAAATAGCCAAAAGCAAAACAAGACCAAACTCTATAACTTGCTTTGAGCTAATTGGTAATGTCAGTATGCTATCAAGGTCACAATGGCAATGTTAGCCTGCTGATGTATATCAGGTATTGATTTCCATTTTTACTGTGTTAGCGTAGCATCTTAGTATGCTAACATTTGCTGCGGTTCATTGGAATGTCATTCATTTTGCAGGTATATGTTGATAAACCAAAGTATCATACAAGCTGAAATTTTGACCTGATGATTGTGCTAAATGAAAATGATGACCAGCTGTAGCAACATGAACATGTTCTGCTGGTGGCACAACAGAAGATCATCAAGGTTAGTAGGATACATGATCTGGAAGCTATGTCAGCACCAAATATGTGCCAGTCCATCCATTAGATTTTGATCTATTTTACTGAATAAATATATAAATAAAATAAATTTGAGGACCGGCACTGCCTGTACAAAATTCCACTGCAATCCTGCATATTTGTTGGGATATTTCAGTCTGACCCGAAGTGGTGGACTGACCAAATCTCTTTTGAGACAGAAATAAGCCTGCTTTTCTGAGGTAAGTCTGGCTTTACTGGTGATATTGCTTTATGAAGCACCTCTCTGAGCATATAAGTGACACAACAAAGTGTCACTTATATGTGGAGGACATGATAGATAAAAATGGTTGGGAAAAGGGTTATAGTGTGTGTGTGTGTGATTGTAGTGCTATCACAATAACAGTGTCAGTTCTCACCAATGGCTATGACCTCCTCTGAGCTTTGCAACGGATGATAAAATGTTGTTTTCACCCATTTACACTGTCTACACCAAGTGCATGTTTTGTAGAAAATAAAGTGCATTACTTACTCAACAGTGTAGCTTTCCATTTTATGCTCTGCCTTTTCTTTTTTTAAAACTGTCACGTGTAAAATCTTAGCCATAAAGTTGAAAGATGAAGTCTATGTTCACTTGGTGTTTCAACTGATGACAAGTGAACTTAGACTCTAGAATACTGTAAACATGATCCCCCAAAAGAACTAAGTGTGGTCCTCTAAGTGAATGAATAAATGTTTTCTTTAAATACATTTTTTCTACATTAGATTACTAATAATAGACATCAAAACTATGAAAGAACAAATATGGAATTATGTGGTAAATAGAGGGATGTTTTATGTTTCAGATTGTTCAAAGTAGCCACCTTTTGATATGACGACAGCTTTGCACACTACTGGCATTCTCTCAGCCAGCTTCATGAGGTGGTCACCTGGAATGCTTTTCCAGCTGTCTTGAAGGAGTTGTCCTATATGCCAAGCACTTATTGGCTGCTTTTCCTTCACTCTGCGGCCCGACTCATCCTAAACCACCTCAGTTGGGTTATGGTTGGGTGATTGTGTCAGTCATATCATCTAAAGCAGCACTCCATTGCCCTCCTTCTTGGTCAAATAGCCCTTAAATAGCCTGGGATAGCATGTCACTGCAGAATGCTGTGGTAGCCAAGACGGTTGTATGCTTCAAATATGGAATAAATGATCAACTGTGTCACCAGCAAAAACCCCACACCATTATATCTCCTCTTCCATACTTAATGGTGGGATACACATATGCAGATAGCATTCATTCACGTTCTCAGCATCTCACCAAGACACGGTGGTTGGAACCAAAAATCTCAAATTTGGACTCATTGCACCAAAGTACCTTTAATGTAATTTAAAGACCACTTTAGACCACTAGTCTAATGTCCATTCCTTGTGTTTCCTGGCCTAAACAATTCTCTCCTGTTGCTCTCCCACAATAATGGTTTCTTTGCAGTTGATTCAAGCAGTCTCTTCTGAACAGCTGATGTTGAGATGTGACTCCTACTGGAACCACTTATGTGGGCTCTAATCTGAGGTGCTGTTGACTAGCTATTTCTGGAGCTCGTAACTCTAATAAATTTATCCTCTGCAGCAGAGGTAACTCTTGGTCTTCCTTTACTGACAATCCTCATGAGAGCCTCATGAGGGACTCATGAGACATGAAATACATTCAAAGTTCTTGAAATTTTGCAGATTTACCGACCTTCATTTCTGAAAGTATTGATGGACTTGATGTCATTTTTCTTAGATAAGCAGTTCTTACCCCAGTATAGATTACTACAGTAGCCAAATAGGGCTATTTACCGTATACCAACACTACCTTGGCACAGCATAACTAATGGTCTCAAACACATAAAGACGTCAAGCAACTCCACTAATTAACTTTTGACAAGGACCACCTGCTAATTGAAAAGCATTCCAGGTGACTGCCTCATGAAGCTGATTGAGATAATGCCAATAGTGTGCAAAGCTGTCATCAAAGCAAAAGCTGGTTACTTTGAAGAATCTACAATATAAAGCATATTTTGTTTTGCTTGAATGAATGAGAAAGTCTGACCAAACTTTGACTGGTGTGTTGAGGACGCAAGAAAGGCGTGGACCCAGAATGCAGAGATAGTTTTTAACAAAAGGTTTATTTGCAAAAATGAATGACAAAACCAAAAATCACTGCAAGGGAAAAATGCAGCACAGGCAAGAAAAACAAAAAATCACCACAAGGGGAAAAATCAGCACTCACTTGAAACTAACCAAAACTCACCTTAAGGGGAAAAAACAGCAAAGGCAGGTGGAGCGTGGCAGGAACCAGGAGGCCAATCTGCAGCAAGACACGAGGTGTACGAGAATGAATCATCTGGCACAGGAGTGTGGTTGAAGTCAGCTTAAAAAGAGAGCCTTGATGAGTGAGGATTGGAGTCAGGTGTGTCTTGCTGCCACTCGACTCAGAGGAGGTTGGCCCCGCCCCTGCCACACTCCAGCACTGCAGAGACATAAAAGCAAAAACACAAGAGCAAAAGAACACAACCATAACATGGTGTTTTATATATATACGAACATAATATACTTTTAGCATTTTCGCATCTTTTAGCTCATTGTTTTCATTCAGTTTCATTTCTCTCATCAACAGACAGACACATTAAGAGACTAGGAGACCACATAGTGGAGACCAAAACAGAGTGCAAAGTAAAGTAAACATTAGACCTGATGTTTAACTGTCAACTTCAGATTTCAGATAAAAAGTGAAGCCAGTACAACACACTTATATCACAGTTTCATTATTCATGAAAGTTTTTAGACATTACTCCTGCTGTCTCTATTAGATGCTGAAACCTTCTCTGAGTCCAACCCACTTCAACATTCACATCAATGAACTGGCAAGGGCATTAGAGCAGTCTGCCGCACCTGGTGTCCTGTGCCACAAATGTGAATTATTTTTAGACACAGTTGCCCTAGAATATACAGAAACTATACATATGCTATACACACACACACACACACACACACACACACACACACAGAGTGACAAGCAAAGACAGACAGGAATAGGAAGAGAGAGAGAGAGAGAGAGGACTGATCCTTCTGTGCCTCCTTTCTCCAGGAATCTATATTTATCATCCCTTTGTACCTTACAACTCGCTACTACGCATGCCCTGATTCCACCCAGCTTACAGTTGTGGGAGTTATTCATCATCCGAGGCCATATCGTGCAAGGAGAGAGCACAAAATTAGAATTTGGATTTCATTAATGTGGCACTGTTTGTATACAATAAAAAGTCAGGTGAACAGAAGAAGACATCAGAAGCGGCACGACTGTACTATGGGTTGTTATGTGGCTGTTACACTTCCTGCACTCTGGGCAATTAGGGGTTTTCAGCTTGCACATCAAACCTCATTTCTCACGAAGCTGTCAAGTCGGAAATACCCATTTTACACGCTTCACTTGAATGGCAGTGTACTTTTTTGGACCAACAGTTGTTGCTCCGGGGAAAAGCACTTCCTCCCTGTAGAAAGTTGTGGACTTTCACCATTGTTTGCTGACGTAGGCAGCGCTTTTTTTTTCAGCAGCAAATTTACATATCAGCTCATAGTCGGTTATGTCATCGCTACACGCAGGATGGTGATGCTGACAGGCTTTCTTTTTTTTTTTTTTTTTTTACATTTTTTTTCTGCTTTATTTGTGATGGTGACACCTGGAGAGAGACAGGAAAGGCAGGGAGAGAGATAGAGAGAGAGAGTGGATGACAGCAAAGGGCCTCGGGCTGGAATCAAACCCAGGCTGCGGCTGTGATGACTCTGCCTTGATACATGGTG
>JAPZEA010000022.1:23790336-23802157 GCA_029783685.1 Heniochus monoceros | reverse complement strand
GTATTTGTGTGTGTGGAGGGCAGTCTGGCCTATGTGAATGCAGATAAGATGAGAATTTACTGCTGCAAACTGTGACACAGGTCAAATGAGGTGCTCGTAATCCAGTGGTGGAAAGAATATTTACTCAAGTTCTGTACTTTAGTGTAATTTTGAGGTACTTGAACTTAAGTATTTCCATTTTTTGCTACAATTCAGAGGCAAATATTGTACTTTTTACTCAACTGAATTTATCTGATGAAATTTACAATGCAAAATACAATAAACAAATAAATGATGGTGTCTTATTTTAAGTTCAGACTTTATTTATCCGTGCACGGGGGGGAATTTACAAACTGCCCAGCAGAACATAAAGTAAGTCAAATTATCCTCGGCCTCCACCTCACAATAACACAGCACATTAATATTTTTACTTTTGGTGTATATTTCTATGCTAATACGCTTGTGCTTTTACTTATTGTAAGTAGAATTTTAAATTTACTTAAAACAGAGTCCCATCTAACACAAACATTCCCCGAATGTTCCTTACAGGGTTCCATTTGGTTACTTTCCCACAACGTTCTAAGAATGTTTTGCAAACGTTTTTGTTTAACTAACCTTCCGAGAACGTTCTGAGAATGTAGCCTCGGGTCAGTTCTATGTTGGAAAAAACTCTCCTTTTAACATCCAGAGAACATTGAGCAGAAACGTTCAAGTAAACTTCATGGAACATTCGACTAATCTTCCCAGAACCTTCTGGGAACATAAGAATAATTTTAACGATATCGGAACGTTGTGGAGGACCTTTCAATAAATGTTCCCACAACCAAAAAATTATGTTCCCACGACGTTTTGGGAACCACATTTTGCTACCTGGGGTGCACAGTACTACACTGTGATATTAGATATTAAGTAAAAGCTCTGAGAACTTCTTCCACTACTATCACAGACACAGTACCACTGTGTGCAGCGCAGTAACAATGGCACCTTTTACTGCAGTGGTTCGTAATACTTCCTTCACCACCAAGTTAAGACAAGTTCAGCTCTTCAAACATTGACTGGTTAGAGAAACGTTTCCGTCGGTGGAAAAAAATTCCCTGCAGTCAGTCAGACGAAGTCGTGTTGAAACAAGTCAACAGTAATCTCAAACCACATTCTGCTGTGTCTGACAGTCACGAGCTTAAAGGGCGATAAATCAGCACCAGTGCAGCCTTCATGATGAACGAGGAAGCAAGGAAGAAGAGCATGTGTCAGTGAATGAAAGCATCAGTAAATCAACCAGTCAGTCATTAATATCTGTGTGTTAAGTTGTTTAGAGAGAAAACAACCAAATTCTGTTTACTGCTGCTGCAAAATGAGAAAGTTTTTAGAGTTAAATGTGGTTGATAAAGACTTGCAGTGTTTCCTCAGTAACTCTTTGAGTGATGCACCTTCTTTTGTACAAAGCGGTTCCCAAACTTTTATGATTTGTGTCCCATTAAACAGAAACAATGTCTGTTTGTGACCCAAGACTGATTTTCTCTCGTTTAATTTGAATAATTTTACAATCCTGAAGAGAAATATGTCAATAAATAAAGCAACAGTTACAGAATAGTCTTAAGGGTTTTGTGAGGCAGAATATGTTTTTGAGTGTTATTTCATAAATCATCTCATGGCCAGTGATAGAAGAACTGCTCAGATCTGTCACTGAAGTAAAAGTACCAATACTCCCTTACAAGTAAATTTACTTCATTCAGAATCCTACTTAAAAATACAAAACTACATGTACTTAAAGTACCAAAACTAAAAGAAGTCATTCTGTGAAAAATCCTGTGACTGATTTATTGTTATTATTATTATTCTCTCTGTCATTATAAGATTTTTAATACTGATGCGTCAATGTGTAAGTAGTATTTTACTGTCACTTTATTTACTGTACAGTTAGCTAGTTTAGTCCAGTGGTTCCCAACCTGGGGTTTGGGGCCCCCCAAAGGGTCGCAAAAACCCGAGATGATTAATGGACAAACTAACTGAACAAACTAACTGATCGAGACAGTGACGAACAGCGACGAACAGCGAGATAAAATGACTGTTTTTATCAAAGGAGTCTGGTTTGGACCGAAGCTTCGAAGACAGCGAGATCAACGGCTTCAGTTCAGGTAAGAGAGAACTGTCCAGAGTCAGCATCATATGTTTAATGTGAAACCTTAATCTTAAAAGTAACTATTTACTATATCAGTCAAAATAACATCGAAAGTTTTCAGGGAGGTTTTTGAACTCCACTGCTGCTACTACCACAACTTCTACCTCCGCAGAGGTCGTGTGTGGTCCACCTCTGCATGCTTCATATTAATGCACACAAACACTTAGCGTCTCACACAGGACTCTGAGCTTCTGGGTCATCGTGGACGGCTCGCTGCTGCCCCCTTTTGTCAGCGGGTAGGAGACAGAACAGGTGACGCTCTGGTCGTGATGGTCGGCTGAGGCGAAGAAGGACAGTGTGGACTTAATGACCATCTGTTTGTCCTCATTCTGCTTTTGCAAAAGAAAGAGGAAAACATGTAAACTTTCATGAAATAAAACACAGAAAATATCCCTTTTGAATGACGTGAATTAAGAAAAAACAGGCATTAAAATAAACTTGAATCTAAAAAGGGATGATGGTTAAGATGCTGTAAAATAAATGAATTAGTGATCAGTGGAGCAATAATTCAGATTCTTTAAGTAAATATAGCAATACACCACTATAAAATACTGCAGTAAAAGTAAATGTCCTGCATTCCAAACTTTAAACAAGTACATAATATAGTACATAATGAGCAACGTATATGCAACATGTAAAAATAAAATTACTCACCATGCAGATTGTTAAGCTCTTTGATATCTTAGTCATATCTCACTCACTACTTTATATGAAGTTGGGTGATTCAATCTATAATAATGCATGTATGTAAAAGTAAAGAAGTGTAACACTTCTTCCTAAATGTAGTGCGATTAATTAATTTAAAACTACTCAAACAATACGGCTAATATTATTCTATATTTTTCTTATTGTCAAAACCATAAATCAGCTCAATGAGTATCATGTGTGTCCAGAGTTTGATATATTTTATTCCTCTGAGCCATTTTTCTTTTCCACAAACATGTCTTTTTATACAGGACACACACACACACACACACACACACACACACATGGTAACCTGACCTGTGTCCTCTCTACACTCCACACACACATCAGCTTCACGTAAAGCTCTGGCATCAGCTTTTAGAGTCCAGCATATCTAATAAAACCACTACTGAGTCTGGTTAAAAACATTTCAGAGTAAGTATATTTGCTCTTTTGCCTCAGCTGATATTGATGTGATGCACTTGCAGCGTCACCATATTCCAGCCAGTGACAAGACGCTCCTATATTCACACCCACTGATTAAACTCTCGTCTCTCACTCTTTTCTTTATTCTGTCCTTCCCTCTCTCTCTGCATGACTGCGTGGTGTAATCCCGGTCAGGTCAGAGGAATGTTCCGGTGTTGTTCTGGTGTCTGAGCTTGAATACACACACACACACACACACACACACACACACACACACACGGAAAGCAAAGGACAGTGGCTCCGACACATGCACACAAAGCGAGGTTGTGCTACTATAAGCGCCGCGGAGCAGAGCGTCAGGGCCGAGTGGAAAACCACAGGAGAGGGGTGATGACAAAGAGATGTTACACCTCTCTGTTCCACCTCCTCCTCCTCCCCATGACTCTCCTCCCCTCCCCCAACGTTCATTCCCAGGCATCAAGGTCGGACCGTGTTACAAATGAAGCACTGCTCCAGCCCTCTTCCATTCAGTCTACACACACACACACACACACACACACACACACAGGCTGATGAACACCCGCTGCTGTAACTCACCTCTTGCTGTGACATCATTAATACGACGCACTGTCCACAGTGACATCATTAATAAGAGCCAGGGTGCTGACTCTTCCTTAATGGCTCTCTAAATATGACAGCTTTGACATATTGTCCATGTGGTGGTCCTGTGCTTGTGTGTGTGTGTGTGTGTGTGTGTGTGTGTGCATGCAGGGGTGCGTGTGTGTGTTTGTGCGTATAGAGCGGCCTGTGCATACACCACTGCCTGATTTACACTGCAGGCAGCTCTTTGCAGGGTGCAGGCAAACGTCAGCCAGAGCAGGCTCCCTGTCTTTTTTAAGCAATTAGGGAAACAGTTTCTGTCCCACCCTGCGACACATCCTCACACACCTTGACACAAACACAGACAGAAGTGCACACACACACACACACACACACACACACACTAACTGCTAGTTTCCTGGTTGATGGCCTACACTAAGCCGAAGATGGATTCTGAATAATTACGGAGATAATTGCCCAGGCAGGGGAGAAAGAGAAGATCAATGGCTGATCTTTGAGCGAGTTTATGTGCGTTCATGTGTGTGTGTGTGTGTGTGTGTGTGTGTGTGTCAGTGTGTGTGTGTTGGGGAGGGGTGGAAGTGGCAGAGCAAATATATGTATCGACTGTCTATATGTTCAGTTTGGGCGTTGCTGCTTTAGATGGTGGAAATGTCAAGTAGAGGCAAAAATGTCCGCACAACCTGCACTATTAAAACAATCTGCCCCGGTTTTAAAATAAAACGCAGCACACACACTCTGACAGCGCCCTATATAAGACTATATATGAATGTTAAATAATAAATATATATGGCAGTAAAAGTGATAGTCAGTGATGGCAGTGCCACAGAAGTAAAAATGAAATGCATTTTGAAGTAGTGTGCACATAAAAGGCAAAGCTACAACGGAAGAGTGTTTCATCCTCTGTCTTTGTTCAGCCTGACATCAGTGGAAACAGACTTCCTTGCCTTTGTTTGGCAGAGAGGAGAGATGCAACAGAAAAGAGAGAGATGCAGGTGGGGGAGAGAGCGAGGCAGGTCAGACTGCACCTGCTAAGCAACGGATATATTGTCATGGCAAGGCTTCTTCCCCTTGTTCTGTCTGACACACACACACACACACACACACACACACACACACACACACATCTCTGACAAAAGCTTGATCAGAGCCTCCTGCATCCTCTTAAACTTCTTCCAAATCTTTGTCTCCCTCTCTCACGCTCCCACTGCTCTCCTTCTTCGCTCCTCCTCTTGCCCCCCTCCCCCTCTTTCTCCTCCCTCAGACAAAGGTGAGCAGACGTCAGACTGACAATCAGACTGGAGCTGCATAAAATTAGCACACACACACACGACACACACTGACATACATGATGAGTCGCCTACACCTCCCATGGCAGCCAAACAATGAGCCTCACTGACATTCATCTCCATCATATTTATCTGCTGGCAGACTAGAAAAACGGAGTTGCCCTGCTATCTGGGAGCTCTTTTCTTCTCATTTTCTCTGTATCATGCATTTACATTTCAGTCCTTTAGCGCTCAGTCCTATTCATACCGCCGAATTTAGAATCATTCATTTATTATCTAGGCTACCAACAAAGGCAAACAACTGGGACAGCATCACTAACTATTAATAGAAGTTCCTCTGCAGTGTATGTTGTTAAGAGTTATTATAATATGTGGAGCAGACACAGAGAGGAAGAGCCTAACAGAGGAGGAAGAGAGGAAGGATAAGAGCTTTATTAAAGGCAGAGGGGGCAGCTGCGGGTGTAATGCTGTACCAGATAAGCAGCGGCAGGTCGAAGCCTGAACTCGTCAGACACATCTCCATATGAAAGGAGCTCCGTGCCACTCTAAACACTACGTATGCATTCGTAATGCAGCTCAAACATAGGACTGGGAATTCATCCACTGCGACATGTGAGTGTGTGTGTGTGCTTAAGCAGGTGCTCAGAGGACAAATAGTAATCAATCTGAATTCAACTAGTCCTGTCTCCACCTGGCGCACAACATATCCACCGACCACACATCCCTGAATAGGACAGGTCATTTTTTTGAGCATCCATCGAGGCATGTCATGCAAATAACAAAGGAACCGGAGCTGTGATAACTAGGTGTCCACCCCGCTAATTACAGCTAAACTGATGTTAAGCAGTGGCGTTATGATGTCTGAATGAGGTTTTCACAGCATGCCACCTTGCATGTTTGAATCATAAAGGAGAAAATCTCCCGGAGCTCAGGCCTGTCTGTCTTTGTGTCTCCCTGTCTGTCGGGTGATCCATGATCTCAGACTGGAACGGTGCAGCTTACAGTAAAGCTGGCAGCTGACTGACAGCTTAAGTCAAAAACATGAAATATGTTATGTTTCAGCACCTCCCAACAGACAACACCCTGGGGAAGGATAGTTAACTTTAATGGTTTGTTTAGTTTGGAGATGTCTGTGTGTGTGTATGTGTGTGCATGAGCTTGTGTGTGTTTATTTTGAAGCGTGGGGGCATTAAAATTGTAACGGGGCTGTGTGGGCTGGTGACTTCACGCCCAGTTAATTGGCCAACTTGGTTATTTCCGTGCAACACTTACTTCCAGAGGCAGACCTGGTTATACCACACACACATACTATATAGAAACACACACCTGCTAAAAGCTCAAGCTAAACATAAAGCCTACCTTTGCAAGATGTTCCTTTCTCCTTCCAAGTTTTAATGCCCAGACAGGTAGCTTCCATGAATATGTGTGTACTGTAAAGAAAAGTCCGCTTTTTCTGTGTGTAGTTAAAGATTTTGGAGAGAAAAAAAATGTAATGTAATCGTTGCGTGTTTAAATGACAAGAAGCCCCGTTTTCTAGCTAAAAAAACTCTACAGAAAATGACAAAAGATCATACAAGAACCACAGCCAAATAGCTCCCTTCTAGCTTCAAAAGGTGTTTTATGGATCCAAGCATCCTGCTGGGGAACTTTATTCATTCAGCTCCAAAGGCATGTAGCGCATTTGCTTTTCAGAGAATGAAACATTTTCTGCAAAATGACATATCTGGGTTTTAAACAGTGCTAGCAGTTTCGCTGGAAACTCTATCAGACTTGATGGGGAAATAGCTTTTTCAGCAGAGTAATATAACCTGCATGGATGGCTGTGTGCACATAAAGCAAGAAAAAATGGAAACCGCACACAGTGACAGAAATGAGAAATAACACCATTACGGCTTCTCAGCAAAACACAGAGGGCCACAATGGAATAATCTGCTAAACACATTAACTAAACATTATACTGTAACAAGGTGGTTGATATGCTATTAACTACTACCACTATTACTGAACTGTAGGGGCAGTGTGATCATCAGTAGGGGTTCGGCTGCTGCAGACGTAAAAGTCCTCAAGGATTTGTAGACACACACACACACAGTCGTGGTGTTTCCATTATTTCAGAGGACATTACATTGACTTACATTCATTTCGGAGAGACAAGTCCTTTCCCATAAAGAAGGCAAGTCCCCACAATGTGACTGTGTAAACAGATTTATGTCCCCACATCATGAGTAATACACATCCTTTCCCTAACCATAACCATAACCACTACTTACCTAACCCTTAGCTTAACCATAACTTAAACCTAAACCCAACTTTACCCTAACATTAACCAAAGTCTTCACCTTAACATTTAATGATTTACATTACGGGGACTGGCATTTTGTTCCCATGAGGAAGGTCCCCGCAATGTAGCTGTGTAAACATATTTATGTCCCCACAACATGAGTAATATATGCCCACACACACATGCACACACAACACACACACAAGGTTGTGTTTCCATCATTTTTGGGGACATTACACAGACTTTCATCCAGAATCACTGTGAAATAGGGCGGAGGATAAAGCATCTCCAAGGAGGAACATAAATACACACATACAGAACACACACACACGGGCTCATATACACTCTCTGTTGCCACATGTCCACTCACTCACAGGCCAGTGCATTCGAGTGCGTTCCTCCCTCCCACAGTGCAATTCCCAGTCAAGCATCCGTAGTGTCCATTTTGAGAAAGAGGGATGGATGGAGGGAAGGAAAGAGGCAGAGAGGGAGGGAGGGAGAGAGAGAGAGGAATGATGGAGGGGTTGGATCGGGAGATGGAGGACTATCCATGCATGCAGAACCACAAATTCACTCATCCAGGCTGGGCCTAAGAACAAGCCATACTCGCACTAACACACACATACCCACACCGCCCTCTCTGGAGACCCCCCGGGCCCTGTAGTGTTTCTATATCAAGTTGGCCTGGCAACTTCACAAACAGCCTTCGTAGCGTCACATGCTCTCACTGCCTGAACTGTACCATGGCCTGCCTAAATGGGTACACTGTGTTCATGAATGCAACTATTACAGCGCTGGCCTATATGCTTTGCTCTGTCACTGGCCGCACCGGCTGAACCTGCCGCAAACTTGACTCGCTTGCCCTTGTTTCTGTTGTTATTATCATCGCACACCCCGTTACAGTCCACATTTGCTATCATTTCAACATCATAAAAAATATATATCATCTTTAAAGTGGCCATGTTTGCAGTACAGGCGTGAAATTTCCACATCAACCATCTTTTTTCCCGATTTATTGGGTCCGCCTGGCGTGAACTCGCCTAATGCGTCATTACAAATTAGCCGACTCCTTTTCCTTTTGTTCTGTGGAGAAAACCTTCGATTTAATGTGGACTCGGTGATGTTACTGAACGCTTTTGAAAGTCAGGCACACGGCACGCGTGCAGAACCGCAAGCCTCTCTTTCTTTCCCTCTCTCATGCAAGTCTCTTTGTCCGTCCACATGCTCATCGCCATTGTGTCTGAGTGCTAAATTGGACTCAACGAGCCTGCTTAAAAAGATGCCGGGCTATAAGGGTTGGACAAATAGATGGTGCATTACAGAGGGGGTGTCAAAGTTGTTTCAAAAGTCTTTACGAGGACAACACATTGTGCTTCTCCGGTAAAGAATTTGCCTGGTTTTGTTGATACATGGTATGTTTGAAGGGGTATTTAGATGTAAATTAGCTTCTCTATTTCATTTTAAACTAGCTCCAACAGCTGCTATAGATAATATCTGGCTATAACTGCAGAAAATCACCCTGGGTGATTGCACAACACTTCACAAAAATGTCAGTCACAACAGCTGACAGATCAGCGCCTGGCTTTTTCAAATGAGCATTCTCTCTCTCTCTCTCTCTCTCTCGTGTGAAACTATTAGACCATAAAAAGGAAATTCCTCCCCAGTCTGAAGACGGGGACGAATTCCACTTGGGGTGACATTCGTTTGACAGGTCGAATAGAGACTAGTGAGGATAGCACAGGAGTTTTGCACTCGGGATAAAGGATTGGCTAATGCTTTTCCGGCGCCACAGAAATCGTGCAAAGTGACAGAGTTTCAGCTCTGAAGGTAACTGCAGAGTCATGCAGTTTCATGGAGTTTTTTTTTTTTCTCTCTTTCCATCAAGTTTGCGTCCAGGTTGTTCTTAAACTAAAGGACGAGGTTATCTTCTCCTAATTAGCACACATCTAAAAGTTAAATGAGCGTCCCAGGTGGCTAAAAGTTGATGTGCACTCGTGTGTGTGTGTGCGTGCGTGTGAACAGCGCCTGAACTTTCCTGCTCTCCAAATCATATACACAGATGGTACAAGGTTTGCAGATGCAGCGCCGTCATAAACCTCCTTCTCCGGAGAGACAGAGAGGTAGAAGGAGAGAAGGAGCATATTTTTCAAGTCGTCTGATGTCATCCCTGAGTAGAACGACCCGAACTTTAAGGTGAAAGAGTCCCGTGGTGGCATTTGCTCATTGGTGCGTTCAGATAAATTTAACAAGTAGAACGGGAAGAGAAGCAAACCGAGTTTTGCTTTTACCCCAAAGAGAGACGGCTGACAAGTCTTCAGTCACACAAGGTTTATAAAGGTGGAGCATCCACCCGGATTAACATCGACACTTGTTTTTATGCAAGCGTTGAGCAGTTGAGTGCACTCAGTGTAGGTGAAGTGCAGTCTTTTCTCACATGTTCCGCGTCAGACGCTAAAGCACAGTTGACAATTGGTCGAAGCAGCCGCCGTTCCAAATCACCAGCTAACGATGTGCGTGTGTGTGTGTGTGTTTTGTTATCCGCAGCAACACAACAGAGGCTGGTGGGACATACATCAAGAAGTGCTGCAAAGGCTTCTGCATCGATATTCTGAAGAAAATCGCAAAGTATGTGAAGTTCACCTATGACCTGTACCTGGTAACCAATGGCAAGCATGGCAAGAAGATCAACAACGTCTGGAATGGGATGGTGGGAGAGGTGAGACGAACCCCCTCCTTTGTGTGTGTGTGTGAGAGAGAGAGAGAGAGATCAGTGTTCCCTCAATAATCGCTAATTAAAGATCAGTTTATTTTTATGACATGTCTAATTTATGACTCCTGTCTTGCCCACTCGTCTTGAACGTGGCACAATGCGAGCACACAGCAGCCTGTTAGGGCTTTAGAAGGCGCAGGAGCACGTCCTGACTGACGCGCAGGAGCATCGATCGCCTTTTAGTTTGTCGTACGTTTGAAATGAGCGAAGCGGGCCAAGGCTGAGAGGAAATTAGAGACGTTTGTATGACAGCATACTCACGCTCCCTGTGTTCCAAAATAAGCTTCAAGTGTTGACTTTGCAAAACTTTCACACAGTGGGAAAAAAAATAAAATAAAATAAATCTGCTATGAGGCTTTGGCATCAACTGTAAATGCTCGGAAAGTAAACAAATCTCAGCTACTCCTGCAGAAAAGTCCTTTGCATATCTTTAATTACCAGCCTCAACTTGAAGGTAAAGTCCCAGAGTTCATTTGTAGACTGTAAACTTTATTGCTGTCTATATTTTTTTATGACAGACTTTATTCACTGAGCTGAAGTTCATCTGACATTTATCTTATTTAGCGGTGACTCCCGGTTGCATATTGATTATATTGATTAAAGTTCAGCTTGACATTAAAAACTTTATTGACGCGCAGTCAATAAAATTCTCGCTTGCAGATTTGGCAGGTGTTTGGATTCTTTTTGTCCTCAACCTTACAATCTTGCCTTTACCTCCCTCCCCTCCATGTCTTTCTCCCCCTCCTTCGCCTCCATCTCTTCCTCTCTCCCCGTCCTCACTCCTCTCTCCTCCTTCATCCCCAATCACTCATCCCCCCTCATCCGTCCGCCTCTCCTCCCTGCCTTTAACTCCGCGTCCCTCCCTCTCCTCTGCCCTCCAAAGGTGGTCTATAAGAAAGCCGTCATGGCCGTCGGATCTCTGACGATCAATGAGGAGCGTTCTGAGGTCATCGATTTCTCCGTCCCGTTCGTGGAAACCGGGATCAGCGTCATGGTCTCCCGCAGCAACGGAACCGTCTCCCCGTCAGCCTTTCTCGGTAACTATCACCGAATAACTGTTGCTTTGGCGGTGGACCCAGGAGAGACGGAGAGGGAGATCTGTCTTGTTTGCTTTTTCGGTTTGTGCGAGTGTAGAATGATATTTGTTTTGTGTGTGTGTGTGTGTGTGTGTGTGTGTGTGTGTGTGTGTGTTCCCTGAGATAGAGACCTGACAACACAATTCAGCTCTGTTACACAGCTGTCAATACTTGCTCTCTCATCGGAGGGATTTAGCTCAACTCCTGCTTCCCGCCACAATGACTCGCACTTACCTGAGAAGGACTTAACCACAGGATTTTAACCCGAGAGACCGTGGATATCCCTGTTATGGCTGCTCAGTCACGTTCATTTGACGCGTAGCGCTTCGGCATCGACGCCCAAGTTCCTGCACGCATTTACATGCAGCCACTCACACACACACACACACGCAGGCACAGGCGCAAACAGTCAGCAAGATTGCATGAAGCTGCAGAGAAACACACACAGCCACAAAGACACACACGCAGGTATACACACTGACATGTATGCAGCATGCACTTACCGCTGTGAAAGTGGCA
>JAPZEA010000022.1:23758209-23774014 GCA_029783685.1 Heniochus monoceros | reverse complement strand
TCAGTTTACAGCCTCTTATATCTTCAGTCACATCACATGTTCTGCATGGACAGGCGGCTCTGGTACCATTGTCCCTCCCTACCTGAGAGGACAGCTGGGTGGCACATCACCACACAGACGTGTCCTTATTCAGGCCGTCAATGCCACCCTTTGTTGGCTATTCGGTCACACGGGCCTTTATTTGGGATGTTTCTGTGTCTGTTTGATTTTTAAAAAAATGGGGGTCCTTGCAATCTGAACTGAAAACAATGTTCATTTCCTTTTAGGGATGGAAATGGTGACTTCACTGCATATCACAATGTGACTCAGTGAGACAATTCCTCAATTAATCATGCAGATCAAAGAGAGAACGCAAACAGCTCCAGCTATTTTTTTTTTTACTTGTCTCCTCAGTCCTTAAAGGGACCGGAGAACATTTCACTCTTCTCACCCTCAAAAATGAGAAAAATCTGGATTTAAGATGACGACAGAGTGACATTAAAATGGATTTTAAAGGTGAAACGAGATAAAAAGACATGAAGAGTACAAGTTGGGTGAGATTCTGCTACAAACACTAAAATGGTCAACAATATCACAATCATACACTCACGTCACACATCTGTGAAGCAAGTATGCAGATTGCTTCACATATGCATGCAGTATGCCTTGAGACGTGATTCAAACATAATTTAATCAGGCTTTTACTTCTCAGCTGAAGGCTCTGGAGTAAAATGGTAAATAAGAGTGCAAAGCAGACAAGGCCTCATCACTTTATTGTGATTGTAAACACTTGGAAAACATACAGTGTGATCAGAGAGGTTTCAGTGTTGTTTGAAATCTAAATTAGTCTCATTTTATTTGTGCAGAAGATGCCAGTCTAAATACTTTACTATGAATTAAATCCCACTGTTATTATTAGTATTGGCTACAGTATGCCTTGACATTTACTCACAACCAGAAAATTTCTTTTAAAAATCTAGAAAAATACACCTCTAAAAGTGCTCAAGAAACAATTAGCTAACTACTATTTTCCTCCCAAAGTGGCTAAAGAACATGAGAGTGGTTTAAGCAACACAACATCTGATAAATCACAGATACAGAATGCTTTAAAAATGATTTAACTCTGTTTGTTACAACAAAATACAGAAATGCATCTTTCCTGTTCACTCCTGACTCTGATGGCAATTTTCACTTCTTTAAAAATGGCGCAGGAAGACCTGAAGAGAGCAAGTGAGAAATCATAGGAAGACACATTAAACCCATCGATTGGACTGGATTGTGTGACACCAACAAGCCGATTTCCTGGGTGTTAGTTGTGCCGTGTTTAAAACAGCAGGAAAGCACATTAAAAAATACTTCTGTTCAAGACACTCCTGTAGACAGAGGAACACTTAAGGAGTGTGTGTTTACCTTGCAGTGGAGCATGTTTCACAGTGATTACTAAAGTCAGCACAGTACAATGTTGATCCACCTTTCAGTGTGATTTGTGCTTCTGTTGCTGGTGAATGATGAACTGTGGCTACTGTGTGATTAAAGGATGATGCTGGTTGGTCTTTTTTCTTAGTTTCAACCATATTATTGCTAGCAATGATATTATACTCACCAAGGTAACTACTGAGATCTGGGAAAGCAGAGAAAGGTCAAAGAAACATGTACTCAACCTGTATGAGAGACTGGCCTCTTATTTTGAAGAGAAAACGAAGACAGACAACTTCCTGGTTCACCTTTAAAATGTCATATTTTAAGTACTTGTGTGTGCATAAGCAGTTTTCCTGTGCAATGAGGGATTATTTACCCCCAATTAAGGTGGACTAGATAATCTGGTTAAACTGCTGACTTGGTTAAACCTGTCCTGATAGTTTGGCAGCTGACTTTATTGTAGCGATGTTCCCAGACCTCAGCACTTAAATTTTTGAATAAAAGAGAGAAATGATGGCCAAACTATGCCAATAAGATCCAAGTTTTAAAAAAACAGAATGGTCTTTAGGGTTTAAAAGTGGTTAGAGCACCCCAGATACCTGACAGAGAGTTGGGACTTGCCCTGACTGTATTGTATTATGGGTTTATACTGTACTTGACTGATAGTATTTTATTGCTTTTAGTTGTCCCTCCTCAGAGTTCCCCTCGTAGTCGGGTGTGCAGGTCCTCCTGGTCGATCTTGCTGACCTGTTGGTGCCAGCGGTGGTGGGCTAGAAGGGCCACGTTCCTGGCAGAGATGGCGCTCATCTCCATGGCACTGGCCGCCCACTCAACGGCGTTGAGGTAGTACAGCCGGTTGTGCAGGATGAAGGGAGGGGTCTTGCGCTGCGGGGGGCGGTAAGAGGGATAAGCCAGCCACTGACTCTCAGACACCAAATCCCAGGAGAGGAAGATGTCCTGCAGCTGCTTCTGGGACAGCGGCTGTGGGGAGAACACCTTCCAGACATTGGGCTGGCTGGCAGGGGGTCGCTTGTAACCCTGAGGGATGTGGACCGGGTCGAGAGCGCTGAGGCTGTTGATGACACAGCCCTTTGAGCCTGTGGTGAGGACGTCAGACACGGTGAAGTCTGAGGCCGGCTCTGTGGTCCCAAGGTAGGACATGTTCACCAGGCCGTGGACCAGGGTGGAGACAGTCTGGTGGTAACGCCCCGGGTAGTGAGACGGGATCGGAGGGGAGAAACCTGAGAAGGTGATGTCAGACTTTCCCTGGTGAAGTGGCGTTGCTATCACCACTATGTCATATAGAGAATGTGCTGCACCTGATTCTCCAACATAATTCAGCTCATAGAAGCTGGCTGTGGTGCCTGAAAATGGGAGACGGAGGGAAGTTTGGCATTTAAAAAGTGTGAACACATGAGAAATCCATGAGTGGGAGAAAATGAGTAAACTGGTGGAATGTGAAAGGTACCTGTATTGGATGGTCGGACTTTGACTGAAATGGAGGTCACTCTGGCAGGGATGAGCTCACTTTTGCTGTGGTACAACAGTCCCGAGCACACTCTCTTATTGCCTCCATCCACTGCCCACAGGCCTGAATCTGCTCCTGCTAATGACACAGCCCCTAGAAGACGACACATACAGGAACTTGCTTATTCTATACAGCTTTTTCAACAAAAAAACACATATTATTATTATTAGATATGTGATGAACCAGTCCAAATTCTTACATTGTAAAACATACCCACAAAGCCATTGATGCGGACACTTTGGCCGTAGTTGACACGAGTGATGGGTGTAACAATGTCGTTGAGGAAGATCTGTGAAAATCCGTTGTCCATCATTGTTTCCTCCAGGGTCTGATTCATCAGGCTAAGAAAACTATCGCCACCCATGGCATGCAGGAGCCTCTCCACGCTGGAGAATGAGTAACCATACTGCTGATACTGGTAGATCCTGTGAAGAAAAAGGATTCATATGATCATTAAGACACCCAACAGAACAAGGAACAGCGATTTGTGGATGTCGTGCTAAAGGTGCCACGACAGCGGCTTTTCTGCTCCTCACCTCATAAATTTGTCCAAAATACTCTCCACCCACATCTGCATTCGGAGGAAGTTGAACCCGTATCGCCAGAGCATGCGGAAGAAGTTTACAATAAACCAGTCACTTTCTTCAAACATGAGCTCCTTTCCATCAAAGATTGCCATTTTAGAGGGGACAGCGTTCCTCTGAGGAATACCTGAAACAAACAGGAAACATAGCTGGGTTCAGATATACTGAAGTACATGCTAACTCTGGTTTCAACTATTCACGTATTGTGCTGAGCGTGTTTAACTCAAGAAATGTTGATTTTACCTAATTTTTCCACAAAGTGCTTCATGTGTAGGTTCAGAGGATGGATGACTGAGCCCCCCGTCTCATACTCATTATCTCCGATCTTCACTGTCGCCAGTCGCCCTCCGACACTGCCAGGTTCAAACACATCGATCTTCACCGCGACTCCAAACTCCTGCCTCAGGTAATACGCTGCAGCTGTGCCACCGATGCCTGCTCCGACCACAGCTTCAAAACAGCAGCGACAACAGCGTTAACCATCATCTGCATCAGGCTCAGCTGGAATTCTTGAACATATGTGAATATTTTCAGATTCCACTTGGTTAATAACACTGAATATACTGTAGATCCATGTGCACTATTATAGAATAAACTTCTTCCATCATTATGTTATCTGACACCTGAAACTTCACTTTTGTCACATCTTACATGCTGTATTCTTTTTAAACTTCTGTAATATGGCTACAACTAATAATTACTTTCATTATAGAGTAATGAGATGATTATTTTTTTTATTAGTTTTACTTGGCCTTATGTTAGTGTTTTGTTTCATGTTTAGTTTCATACTTTCAGTTATGTTAGTTTGAGTATCAGGCTAGCTTTAATTTTGGGTGCTAGATTTAGTTTAATGCTTGTTTCAGCTACAGTCACTTAATGCTAGTTTAGTCTTGGTTTCAGTTCAGTTTATGGCAGTTTTATTTTGTGCTGCATTCATGTGTTCCTCTATTGTCCACTTTACAATCTGGGAAGTTGTTCTTCCAAATTTGGTGTGTTCATGAGCTTTTAAGTCATAATGTGGAAACAACATGGACGCTACAAAGAAAGTGTAAATAACTTTTCTAACTAATCTAAATTAGTCTGTGGACAGTAACCAATGGTTACAACCTAATGCTATATTGCAGATTACATGTGAGCAAAAAATTGATATGTAATACGTGAATTAATTACAAGTTTCCTACCATCAAGCAAACATTTTGTCTGCCACGTTTCTGTCGGCAAGTTGTGTACCAAAATTTTTGCCATGTGAATTTTGTGGGGAGCTAATTTTTAAGATACGTCCGATACCACATGAATGCAGGGTTAGTCCTAGATTTAGTTTCAGTTAGCTCTATACTAGATTCTTGCTAGTTTTTGTTTCATTTACTTTGTTTTAGATTGGTTAGCTTCATGCTAACAGTTAATCTCACTTAGTTTTGTCCTAGTTATGTAGTTTATTCGGATGTAGAAAGTTTCTTTAAAACTTATTTAAAAAAACTTGTTTTTGCTTTTTAACGTAACAGAAACATTTTCTGTGTACCGTCTCTTATTGGACCCCTGCAGTTGGAGGCCATGTTGGGCGTGTCCATCTCTCAGGTGGGCGTTGACGACTGTCCCTTCACAGACTGCAGCCAGTCTGGAGGCTGCAGCAACGACATTTCGTTCAGCCACGCCCCGGTGCCGCTCAGCACAGGTAACACCTCTCTGGTGTCGCTGTCGGCCTCATCGACAGCACGATGTGGCTGCCGGGCCCGAGAGGCCATCCACCTGCCCTGCTCCGCCTACCCCGCCAACCCCTGCCTCAACGGGGGCACCTGCCAGGACGGGCCGCTGGGATACAGGTACGTCTGTTTTGGTCTGTTGTGTGCTGAAATATTCCACTAAGGATGAGTTGGGGATGAACTGATTAAGTTGAGTATGTGGACACTATAAATAAATATTATTGCCTATAGAAGCATTGTTATAACAAGAAAAGTTTTTTAATGAGAAACATTACTATGAATCCTTTTTTCCCTACTTTTCTCACTGTAGCGCGTCTATGTTTCGATAGTTTTCACCGTTGACTTGAAGTCTGCTCGTCGTCTGCAGCAGATTCAAGTCCAGAACTGTTAGCATCACTGTCTGAAGCCGGCAGAGGCTTCCCATTTGTTAAGTGATTAGGTCTAAGTAAATCTGTCAAACATTACAGAGATTTAATAAGAGAAAGGGAGTTCTAACCCTCCAAAGCCTCGTTTTCAGCTGCATGTACAGGAGTTGACTTTGAATTGTCACATCATTTTAATGGTTTAAATATCGAACTCAGCATCTCAGCTGCTAAATCTGACAGATGCTTCTCCCTCCTTCGCTCTCCTTCCTCTTTCTTCCACTCCCAATAAATCCTGTTTACACTGGCAAAGATAGACTGCAGTTACTTTGAATTAACAGTCTGTCTGTGAAGGTTTCTGTCTCTGCTTGACTCCGTCTGTCTCTCGTACGTCTTATTAATTAATGTCGGCATGTGGAAAGAAACCTGCAGCAACAGCAACTGAGATACTGTTATAGATAATATTATATAGTTTTACATAGTGACCAAAGCTACCACTGAGGTCATGTTGTTTGTATTGTGTGAATTTTGGGGCTTTAATGAAGTGAGGAGGAGTTTGTTTCCTACTGTTGATCCAAATAATTTTAGACTAAATATGTTTAAATTTGATGTTTTTATGTAAACATGTGGAGACAGCTCTGAATCATCATTTAGGGAGATAACATTGACAGAAAATACACCTGAACCATCACATGAATGAATAATTTGAAAAAGAATGTGAAAAGTTTGTTGAGGATTTTGGATTTTTGACTTCAGTATTTTTAAAAATCCTATCTGTGGCCCTGATAATGTCACATCTAAAGGCAGGATTCAGTGTTTAGTTTCAGATTTCTGCATCATTTTCAACATAGATTCACTGATTAATCTCATATGTTTGGTAACCTCAGAAGCTGAAACCAACAGAAACAAGATGAAATGAACTGAGTGTGTTTGAACACGTTTCACTGTTTAGAGATGTTGGTCATATTATCGAGCGAACAATGAAACAAACCCTCTGTCCCTCAGATGTAAGTGTCCTCCCATGTTCGACGGGCCCGAGTGCCAGCAGACCAAACACAGCTTCGGCGGCCAGGGCTACGCCTGGTTCCCTCCCATCATGCCTTGCTTCCAGAGCCACATCTCCCTGGAGTTCCTGGCTGAGTCGGCCAATGGGCTGCTCCTCTACAACGGGCCGCTCGGACCCGCCCATTCTGGGGAGCAGGAAGACTTCATCGCCCTCGGTGGGTTCACTGCGGAGGTGTAAAGCTCCAGCTGTTAGAGTTTAAACAGATTACAAAGTGCAGAACATGTTCGTCAGTCAGGCTCCTCTGCCTCCGTGTTCCTGCAGATATCTGTACAAACATGGACACACGCTCCGAGTATTTCCAGCAGCTCCACTCGAGTTTGACAGCAACACGTCTCCAGTTTACTGTGGAACATTAATAGTAAATCAAAGAATTACAGCTTCATTCTACAGCAAGAGACCAAGTTCTACACACACACACACACACAAACACACACACACACACACACACACACACACACACACTTTCTCGCTCCGACCCAGTCACTTCCAGCCCAACAATAGGTCAACTGCTGCTTGTTGCTCTGCCCTGACAGTTAACACTAGGCCTGAGGCTGGGGAGGATATACCGACATCATTCAAGTGCTAAATGAGACACACACTTTTACACATAAAACCTAAGGCTTGTCTCACACACACACACACACACACACACACACACACACACACACAGAAAAGAAAAACACACAGCGGCCAGAAAAAGTTTGAGGAATCTGCTGAGTGGTTGGTACTGCAACCTGATCCCCTGAGCGACTCACACCATCGGCTTTCTGAGAGCACACACACACACACACACACACACACACACACACACACACACCTGACCTCCAGATTTCACTGGGGTGATGCAGTGATTCCTGTAGCATCACTTTAGATATATTTCTTTCATTTTATGATACAATATGGAATACTTTATTGTCCCTGAAGGGAACTCATTTGGACTCACAGCACTGCTATCTACCATGATTAACAACAAAACTACACAAAAGTCAATAGATCAACCAACCATCAAATAAATAATACCCAGCACACTCACAATAAATCACAATAAAGGACATGTTCAAACATCCACACAGCACCGCCAAATATTTTTGTTGTATACGCTCCACAACTCATTTACATCCATAAGCCTTTTTCGCAGCACCAGGACCGTGAAACTGAAGCGAGGACATGAAATTAAGCCATCATTCATTGTTCATTTACACTGCGCTTTTCCTGCTTTGTCAGTATGTCTTCAGTGAAAAAGGCCTATTCAGCAGTAACAATAAAGAAATGCTGCACAACCCTTGAAGCCAACAACAGTCATTTATCATTCACAGTAACATTTGTTTAATTATCCAGTATACACAGGCCACACTAGTTTTGAACAATTTGCATGTAACTATGATGGTTACCAAGAATTTAGCAGAACAGAACCTCTAATTCCATTGTTAAACAAAATGTTAATTTTTTCCCCACATGTTTTTGAGATTGGTGACTGGTGAAACCCAACAAACATTGTTGGTTAAAAGACACTGCCCTCCCACACAGGTGTTTTCAGTTACTCCGTCTGATTGGACCTCTGCTCGGGTTGAACTTGGGTGAAGCCACGCAGGGAATTACAGAATATCACCAAAGTCTATGCACTGACTTAAAAGATGTACATTTTCCCACCCTAACAGGTGCAACATGAAGAGGGTGAGATAGATGTCAAACAACTTCAGGCAACAAGTGAGAACACCTGTGCAGGTGTACAATGGGTAGGGGCTTTAATATTTGACTGTAGCTGTGTCGTAGTTCCACACCACACAGTTATGCTAAGAGAAGTTTGAATATGTAGTGTGTTCACGCTGAAAACGTGACCAAATTAAGTATACTCACATAAGTCAGCACGTTAAATAAAAACCTATTTTTTGTGAGTAACACTATTGTCTGTTACTATGATGCACAAATAAAACGGAGGAACTACTAACAGCTCACAGATGCAAAAATCATTTATGAATTGCTGCTGCTGAAACACCTACAGAAAGATTCTGGAAGTTGCCAAACTGAAAAAATAATTATTAACTGCAGTGGATTTCCAAAGGCAACGTTTATTTGCCCTCTGTGAGCACATATGCTGTATTGTATTGTGGTTCTGTTAGTAGGCTACAGAATTGTAAATTAGGTGTATTTCTGTATAGTACAGACAGTAGGCTATGCAATTAGTTTATAGAGCGAAATTGGGACACAGTATAATAGTAATAACGACCTTTTTCACAATAGATGTGTCATAGCAAGTAAAGCACAGGTGGAACTAACATTAATGATAGCCCCAAGTGTTGGAGCTCACTTTGATGAGTTCCAGCTGTGTATGTCCAGTTAAAATGTCTATGAAAAGGTCAACTGTATTGAAAAACCCTTAATGTCAACACTTTACGGCTAAGTGGTAGTAAATAGTCCGCTACTGTATACATGATATTAATGCAAATGTCATTTTGTTATTCAATTTCATTAACAGACTGCTAAGCTCAAACTTTGATAACATGGCTCGTGTAAAATCTTGTGTGTTGTTGTCCAGGTAACGGCGCTGGTACCACATACTGGTGCTTCAACGTGACTTCAAGCGGAAGTGACGTTTTCTCCGTTTTTGCCCGAACTTCCGCCTTGCACGTGTGTTTATTAAAAATGTGGACAGCTGAGCTTTAAACGTAATAGTGATAATATTCTAAACACACTAACTGTTTGTGGGTGAAACATTGGGAAGCTGAATGTCGTGGTGTTACGATATTTATCTAGAGATGACTTCCGCGTCCTCACAGCGGTAAGTAGCGAGTTAGCTGGTCTGTCCCAGCTAAGTTAGCCTGTGGGGGGCTAATGTTAGCTTTGGTCAGGTTGTCAATATAGCAACTAACCCAACGTGAGCTAATGTTTAAGTACGTAACTGTACATCAACCAGTTTTGTCACCAGCTCATTAACAGTTGCCTGATGATATCTCACCGTTGCTGTTAGTAAAATAGTGGTAGTGTTGTCATTGATGAGGGTTGGGTTTTAATTAATAACAAAACAAAAAATGTGTTAAACGTGCGTTATGGCACATATAACAACTATCTATATAATTATTACGTAACAGCTATCAATGTAATTATGATAATTCTAATATAATTATAATCATTATATTGTACATTCGTAATGGAGAGCTGATGACCTCTTCATAATCTAGCCAGCAGCATCTTTTCTGTTGTGTCAAAGTCTGTATCCATATAAATTTGGGTTTCCCCTCGTTTTGAAGGATAGGTTCACATTTTTTCAAAGACTTATATCTCACACATATTTGTAGTGTACATTGAAAGGGACATAGATTTCTGTAATCATTCCTCTTGTCCATACTGGCCTGTCCTAAAGTAACTGTAGTCTCATCAAGCAGTGCTCACTTCATATCAATTCATCTTTTAGCTTTCAGCAATAGTACACCTGTCCTATGCAAGCATGCTTGCATTTCAGCACTCTCATAATCAGATTATGTTTCTTCCTGTGAACTTCTCTCCACACAGGTTGAGATGGGGATGAAGAACCATGAGATTGTTCCAGTGAGTCTCCTGTCCTCCATTGCTAGTCTCAAACATGGCGGCTGCAATAAGATCCTCAGAGAGCTTGTCAAACACAAACTTGTGGTCTATGAACGCACCAAGGGTAAGGAAACACACAGGAATGCTTGCTGAACTTCAGTCGTCCCTGGATAGATGGTGCATGTAGGTTATTTTTTTAATGTGTTGTGTGTATGTTGATTTCAGCTGTGCAGGGCTACAGGTTGAACTACGGAGGATATGACTACTTGGCACTGAAGACCTTGTGCTCCAGGGAAGTGATCATTTCAGTTGGCAACCAGATGGGTGTGGGTAAAGAGTCAGGTAAAAATAAAATCACATACATTACATACATGCTCTGTTTGCATATGTTCCTATATCCACTTCTCGTTTGGCCTGCATGATTTGGTTGGAATCATTAGCATGATACAGTGTTTTTTTTTTTACTGATATGTACAGTATATAACATAGTATGGTTAACACAATCACAGTCAAGTGTTGAGTATTAAAACTTAGATTCATCTCTGAAAGACAATAATTTGAAAATAATAGGCCTACCTCTTAAATGGAAATGGAAATGTCATGCAATCATCATTTCGATATTATTTGCAATTGTCTGTTAGAGCAAACCTGTTTAAATAATGTATTTTCAGCCCTATTGTGAGTGAATTTTCCCCTCATTCAAATTCCTGTGAAAATCAGGATGGAAGCTGCTCTTACACATAACCATAAAGAAATACTGGGAAGTCTATGTATCTGTAGTGCTTGAATAGATATTAGTTTAACTCAGCAGCACCCAAGTGTGTAATGATTCCCTAGGTTAATGTAAATGACATCTGTTCTCTGTCAGGTTTCCAGGCTTCTTAGCCATACCCAGAAACTCTCATGTGCTCATGTTCATAGAAATACTTCTTTTTGTGTTCACCTCCTACAGATATATATATTGTGGCAAGTCCAAACGAGGAGCAGTATGCTCTGAAGCTTCACAGATTGGGTCGCACCTCCTTCAGGAACCTGAAGAACAAGAGAGATTACCACAAACACAGGAAGAACATGTCCTGGCTGTACCTCTCTCGCCTTTCTGCCATGAAGGAGTTTGCCTACATGAAGGTAATGAAACAAATCAGAGAAAGTATGTAAGTTATGTGGAATAGAAAGAAAATCTCACCACAAATTCATAATATATGCACTAGGAATCCAGTTATGTGTGATGCATGCTTTGAGTGATTTCCTTATTTTTTAGGCATTGTATGATCGTGGTTTTCCCGTTCCCAAACCTGTGGATTATAACAGACATGCTGTTGTGATGGAGCTCATCAATGGATATCCTCTGTATGTGAACAAGCCATCCTTCTGTCTTGCTTTATATATCACACTAGTAACAATACACCCTTCCTGCTTTTTGTTTTTTATACGCTTTGTGTGTATTGTCTGTTTCAGGTGTCAGGTACATGAGCTGCAGGATCCATCAGCCCTGTACAGTGAGTTCATGGAGCTCATAGTCAAACTGGCCAATCACGGCTTGATTCATGGTGACTTTAACGAGTTCAACCTTATGTTGGATGACCAGGACCACATAACTATGATTGACTTCCCTCAGATGGTGTCCACCTCACATCCTAATGCTGAATGGTAGGTGTCTCATTTATAAAAATGAAAATAAATGAACACCTAAAATTAATAAAACAAACGATTAAGTATGATTATGCTCACTTTTCCAAATCTTGTTTACAGGTATTTTGACAGAGATGTCAAATGTATCAGAGATTTCTTTGCAAAACGATTCAATTATGATAGCGAGCTTTTCCCAACCTTCAAAGACATCAGGTAACTGACTCATTTATGTTTCCACAACTCGATTTTATTTTCTTGTGTCCCAACATTAAGGAAATTGACATTTTTCATTGTTAATTCCATTGTTTTTCTACATGTATGATCTTGTGTTGTCACTGTTTATTCCCACAGGCGGTCTTATTCTCTAGATGTTGAAGTCTCAGCTAGTGGCTTCACCAAAGATCTGGAGAGAGATGGTGCTTTGCTACACCCAGCAGGACCTGAGGGAGGAGAAGATGATGAAGAGGAGGGCGATGACGAAGAGGCAATAGATGATGAAGTAGAAAAACAAGAATAGAGCTTGGACATGGAGGAATATAATCATGCGATGCTGGAACTGGAGGGTCTGAAAGTCAGTGACACACATGCAGACGCACAAGATGAGGACAACGAGAGAGAAAAAGCAGAAGAAGAAAAAGAGACTGAGATAGCACCTGCTGCTGGAAGTGATGAAGAGGCAGAGAGGGACTTAGAGAAAGAGCTGAATGAGGCAGAGGATGAGTGTCCAGAGCTGGCAGACCTTTCTGCCTCCAATAAAGAGTTCAAACCATTCAGGTAAACACAATGGAAAATTAACATAATCCAATATCCCAAATGAAGCACAGTTGATGAGATGATGCTAAATTTTAAAACTCAACCTGCAGCTGTTGTACAAAGCCAACAAATAATTGTAGGTCTGTTAATTGGAATAACTTGTAACTTTAGAAATGATTTTAGACATTTGACTAAAATACAGCATTTTGTGCAGTTTGTGTCAGATTAAGCAGGGTTGTTAAATACATACAAAATTATACCACAGCAGTGAATTTCTGTGCCATAATAGCAAGCAATGTTTTCTGTGTGTTTTCTCTTGCAGAGACTCAGACAGTCTTCTACACGTGGCAGAACACAGGAGGATGAGAACAGACAGTGAGGCCACAATGGGCAGCATAGGGAGCTGCTCTACTATACCACCAGTAAGTAAAACACAGACACTGCAGCTATCTGTACTGTATGATACAAACACATTGAGGTGACAGGGGCAACAAAAAACTGGGAAAATTAACATTCAAATTGCAAATGATTGCATTCTGTTTTTATTTGTATTTTACACAGCGTCCCAACTGTTGGAATCAGGGTTGTAGCAAGTCTAGTGCAGTTTTGAACAAAAACTGGAAAAGCCTTTAGGTGGTGCTGCAGAGTTTTAACATGGAGTTCAGTTTGTCAAAGAACGCAGCGTTTGAATTGCAGCAGACACAACACGTCTGTGTGCTGTTGTGTGCACCTTGCAGAGACAGACAGTGCGTAGATTTGTCTGGAGTAACCTGCTGTTGTTGTTTTTGTGTGTCCTACAGGAGGTAGTCCGTCAGAAGGTGCGGAGGCAGCTCACCAAACAGCAGAAGGCAGCACAGCAGAGACGTCTACAGAAGGGAGAGGCCAACTTGGTGACCAAGTCCAGGAGAGAGAACCAAAATAACATCAAGTCGAGTATGGAGACCGCCTCCTTTTGGGGATAAATGGGACTGCAGTGATGGACGGACAGAATGAATGTTAACATGCCTTTTGTTTGGTTAACATGCATGCTGCACGGTTCCTCTGTTCCTTTTGTCTGGAGAGTTGAAAGCACATGATAGTTGATGGAAAAACTCAGCAAGAGAGTATCTGCAACAACTCAACTGTTCCATACTGTCATGGAGAATACACGAGAGAAGAATTACGAAACTTCTAATTTCTTTTCTATTTGAACTGCAGTGAACTATCATGTTCAACATAAAGTCTAATGTAAATATTGACTGCTTATTATAATGAAGCTGTATGATTGATAATTAAACCATTTAAACATTACTCATGAGGTGTTTCTGTCTTTGTTTATTCGAAAGAATTGTTTAACAAATAAGTAGAAATTGCATTTTTTTCTCTGAATATGTGCTGAATATGCTTGCTAGTCAAGTTAATAAATAGTCTCATATCAGCCTCCACAATGGCTACAAAAGATGGAAACCCATGGAGTAACTTATTATTGTACTCTCAAGTTCATTCTAGGTCTGAGTATACTGCTGACAGATTGACTAATGCGGGTGTGGATTCAAGATTCAAGCGGAATGCAAGTTTATGGAAAGCTTCTGTTTATGCTAAACTCCAGTGGTTCAAAGGTCTCCAACTATTGTGTTAATTTGAATAGACTGCCACCTCCACCCTCCCAGCAACCAATCAAAAAAGTAGAAACTGACACAAGCATGTGGGAACATACATGCACCAGAACACACCAATACATTCAGCATGAGGTGCAGGAAATATACACACAGTATACCCCTTCTCTCAGTTACGCTGATGCGGCTCAATACGGAGTGAGGCATGACATATAAAAGATGAGAGAGCGAAGGACTTGGGAGCTAAGAGACCACTTATTTCTCAGACTTCGGTTCATTTATGTGTAAGAGGCTTTCAGAGAGCGGGTGAATTCAGACTTGAACAATGGCCATTCATATCGAAGAGGGTGAATGGAGCTCAGACCCTGGGCTCCGTGGCCTCAAATTTGTGTGTGAAGTCAAAAGTATCCCACCCCCACTCATTTCAGACACGATATGTTGGGGAAGACTGCCGGATGCTGAGTACGAGTATCAGACTTTTCATAGAACAATTCATATTTTTCCTGTTCCTCCATGATGATGCTGCATTGTGCTGTCTGTGGTTCAACTTGCCAACTTGGTGCAGGTCTTTAACTGTCTGACTCTTTTCAGGGATTAGCCAGCTGCAAAGCCCGAGGGGAGGGGCTCAGCATTCCAGCTCTGCACCTCTGTGTGTGTGCATGTGTAGAAAGAGTGAGGGGCCCTCTGAGCTAATTGGCAGCCGGAGTGACAAAGGTGGTCGGCTTCAAAAGAGAAACCCCGGTGAGATGTTCACACAGGAGACGAGGAGGAGGAGGGGAGAAAGGGAGTTTAAGAGTGGCTTTCGCATTTTGAGTGTATTCCTTATGTTGCCATCCTGATCTGCAATGACGGTGGCAGTTGCTCATTTCTAGGGTCATGTGTGCCATTTTGATGGTCCATTTTAATGAGAAAAGTGGACTGAACGTGTTCAAGGCAGCCGTGGAAGTAAACGCTGGATGAGGATGAGTAAAGTGAAAGTGGAGGAGAGCATCATGTCATACCTGTCACAGAGTGAGACTGACACCAGCCCCAAAGACTGTGAGTAACTGAGCAACTTAATGTTAGTTTCAACAGGCTTCTTTGTTTTAGATGTCAGAATCAAACTGTTACAACTGTTACAACTTACCACTGTGTTACCACTGACCTGAACATAAAACAGGCAAGCAGTTCATTGTTTTCATATACCTGTATTATATTTCCTGCAAAGTATGCTTCCAACAAGTGTCAGTCAAGTTATCCCTGCTGCCACAGACTGCACTGCAGGGAATTTGTGAGTTTGGCACACAGTGAAGGACACAGGAAACATTTACAATTATTTCATGGTCAGAACAAGCTCAAAAGGCTACAAAATGCTGATTTGTGTAAGTTCTGGGCAGGTCCTTACAGCTCCGATTCTGTTCAAATAAACACCGTCTGGGAATGTTGATTTACGGATGTCTGGCTTGTAGATTTCGGTCGGCACTGATACATATTTCACAGGTTTTCTCAGAGTAAGACTAAAATAAACCTTTCACTTCTGATGATAATTCAGACGAAATGTTGTACATATTAAAAGCAGTGATGAAATGCATTCATTTAACCTCCACTTGTTTACTTTCTGTTGTGTTCATGTACTGTATGCTTTCAATACTCCTCATTTTGACATGTGCCATTATTGTGTGT